>CAUYQV010110530.1:0-21647 GCA_963574575.1 Galagoides demidoff
GAATTTCATTCTTTTTTTTTTTTTTTTTTTTTGTAGAGACAAAGTCTCACTTTATTGCCCTCGGTAGAGTGCCGTGGCGTCACACAGCTCACAGCAACCTCCAACTCCTGGGCTTAGGTGATTCTCTTGCCTCAGCCTCCCAAGTAGCTGGGACTACAGGTGCCCACCACAATGCCTGGCTATTTTTTGTTGCACTTTGGCTGGGGCAGAGTTTGAACCTGCCACCCTTAGTATAAGGAGCTGGCGCCCTACCCACTAGGCCACTGGCACTGCCCAGAATTTCATTCTTTTTAATAAGAATAATTCCATTGTATATATGTATCATATTTTCTTTATTTTTCATCCACTGATGGACATTTAGAATGATTCCACATCATTATTATTATGAACAGTGCCGCAGTAAATGTGGGAATGCAGATACGAAGTCACATAATCAAGTTTCTAGGAATCCATCCTAGAAAAAGTCCTACACACCTCATTTCTGGATATCACTGTGGTCATCTTTGAAGTACTTCCCTTGGGAACACATGCCCTGATGCCGGCGCCCAATCCCCCTTGAAAGCACTTTTTCTAGGATGAACTTGAAAACTTAATTGTCAGACCTTGTACAAGGACAGTTCTGAGAGCCACTCTAGAAAGAGTTCCAAAGTTGCTTTGAAGTGGGATTACAGAATCATATGGGAGTCCTCTTTTTAGTTTTTTTGAGGAAACTTAACACTGTTTTTCACAGTGGCCATATTAATTTATAGTCCCACCAATGATATACAAGCATTCCATTCCCTTTCTCCAAATCCTTACGAGCATCAGTTACTCTTTGTTTTTGTGCCATTTGAACTGAGCATAAGAGCAAAAAATCCTCAACAAAATGATAGCAAACCAAAGGAAACAACATATTAAAAAGATCGTCACAATTGAATGGAATTCATGCCAGGGATCCAAGGCCAGTTTGATGTACGTGAATCAATAAATGGGATACCTCATATCAACACAATGAAAGGCAAAAGATCATTTCAATGAACACCGACCAAGAAAAAGCATTCAATAAAATTCAATATCCCTTCATAATAAACACTCTCAGACTGGGTATTGAAGGAACATACCTCAATACGACAAAGTCTATCGCCAACCTGAAATAATCAAAAGGATCAGAATCCACTTTTAAAGGGTTAGCTCAAGTAAAAAGCTCGGACTAGCCATCCAGAAAAGACAGACTCCAGAAACGTGGGGTCAGTGCTCCAAACTTAAAGACTAACATTACTTATACAGGCAGAAAATGAAGAAATGCAGTAAGATTATAACGTTCTCTTTTGCAAAGCTGGTTGACGAATTATGACAATTTACCCACAGTTTGTCTTCTATACAGCTTATTTTCATTTCTTTCACAATTTAAAAGAGTATATTTAACATCACTTTAGACACTGTAATAATCAGGATGTCTTTGAGAAATGTAAGGAGAAGTTAAACTGTAATGATCCATTAAGAGGGGCGGGTTCTCCCATGGAACCCTTTAGTTATTTATAACATTTTGCAAAACAATGCAGATAAGGAAAAAGTTTAGTCTATAATTGGAGAAACAAAGGTTAACAGCTGTCTGCTTTTGTGACTCAAGTATCATAGTCACATTCCCTTAAGGCTCAAAATACTTTATGTTTTCTCTTTTTTGCTTTTATTATTATTTTTAACACATAAGTATATACATTTATGGAGTACAGTAAGATATTTCAGTACATATATACTTCCCCCCATGGCTGACTAGTTTTATTTATTTATTTTTTAATGTTTACCATTATTCTAATATTTTTTAATTTCAATATACAAATATTCATTCTATACCGTTAATTAAAGTTAACAGGACAACACAAAATATGAAATACATAGAAATAATTTTACAGAAATGTATAATATTTCTATGTGGAAAACTTCTAGTTAGTATTGAAAATATAAAAAAAGTCTGGCTCGGTGCCTGTGGCTCAAGCAGCTAAGGTGCCAGTCACATACACTTAAGGTAGTGGGTTCGAATCCAGCCCCGGCCCACCAAACAACAATAACGGCTGCAACCAAAAAATAGCTGGGCGTTGTGGCAGATGCCTGTGGTCCCAGCTACTTGGGAGGCTGAGGCAGGAGACTCACTTGAGCCCAGGAGTTGGACATTGCTGTGAGCTGTGATGCAACAGCACTCTACCCAGGGGAACAGCTTGAGGCTCTGTCTCCAAAAAAAAAAAAAAAAAAAAGAAGAAAAGAAAATATTAAAAAGTCTGTATATATTGCAAAATTATTATTAATTTTTTTCGTTTGTTTAGGTATTCCTTCAGTTATAACTCGAGTTATTGTCTTTCTAGGGATATCAGTATACAACATTACAAATTCAGTTTGCTCTGGGAGTTCAGAAGGATTATAGCAAACAGCAGGACCACTGTGGGGGGCACACATATCTGATATAGGATGTTATTATATATGCAAGTACCTTCAGGCTTTCCTGTATATTCATAATAAGAGTAAACCAATAAAACAATTTTGACAGTTCCTCTAGTTTGGGTTACCTTTTGGATATATTTTTTACAACCTTCATCATGTCTTATACCTTATACCTAAGATTAAAGAAGGAAGGTGAAAAAGTCCAAAGCAAAGAATCAGTAATCAGTCCCACACCGCTGCTGCTCATCCTCAAGCTTCTACTGTGTGTAGACCAGTCAGCTCCTGGCATGTGAGTGGGACAGGGAGAGTAAGATGGTGAGGATGCTCTGGGTGTTACTGGACCATCCATTCCCCAGCGCTGCTTGGTTTCACTCGTGAGTGATGTATCTAGGCAAGGATGCCATTCACCTTTACTGTTGTTGGTGTGAACAGGATAACCAAGTAGGGGCCTTTTCACCATGGTTTCAGCAGGCTCAGGCTCCAATCTTTTTTTTTTTTTTAAGACAGAGCCTCAAGCTATCATGCTGGGTAGGGTGCTGTGGTGTCACAGCTGACAACAACCTCCAACTTAAGCAATTCTCTTGCCTCTGCCTCCGTAGCTGGGACTACAGGTGCCTGCCACAACACCCGGCTATTTTTTTTTTGTTGTTGTTGTTTTAGTTGTCGTTGTTTGGCAGGCCCTGGCCTGATTTGAATCCACCAGCTCTGGTGTATGTGGCTGGCGCTTTAGCCACTTGAGCTGCAGGCATCAAGCCAGGCTCCAATCTTTTATCCACACGTGGTTACCTGGAGAGGGGGAATGGACTGGGGGTAATAAACTAACAGGATATCTATCATTCGCCCATTCTGAAATCTTTTTTTTCCTTATTTTTCCCAGTGACATTAGTTGGTTAGTAAATTAATAAATTTTGTTTCTTTCAGTTCTCTCAGGGTCCCTGGTAAATTTCTTAAAATGGGAGGGGTCCTGTGATAGAGTATTTTAGAGGGTGAGTAACCTATTTTTTTTTTTTTTTTTAGTTTTTTGAACCAGGTTACATTGATTGCATTTATTAGGTAAAGTCCCTCTTATAGTTGTGTCTTACCCCCAAAAGGCATGTCATAAACTGTGACACCCAGCTCCCTCCCTCCTTCTCTCTCTGTATTCTCCCTTTCCCACCACCACCTACTCTGTACTAGGTCATTAACTGTCCTCATATCACAATCAAGTACATAGGATTCTTGCTTCTCCATTCTTGTGATGCTTTACAAAGAATAATGTGTCCCACTTCCATCCAGGTTAATACAAAAGATAGAAAGTCTCCACCCATTTTTAATGGCTGAAAGCATTCCATGGTATATGTATACCACAGCTTGTTAATCCATTCCTGGGTTGGTGGGCATTAGGCTGCTTCCACATTTTGGTGATCGTAAATTGAGCTGCAATAAACAGTCTAGTGCAAATGTCCTTATGGTAAAAGGATTTTTTTTCTTCTGGGTAGATGTCCAGTAATGGGATTGCAGGATCAAATGGGAGGTCTAGTTTGAGTTCCTTGGGGATTCTACATACTTCCTTCCAAAAAGGTTGTATTAGTTTGCAGTCCCACCAGCAGTGTAAAAGCGTTCCCCTCTCTCCACATCCACACCAGCATCTGCAGCTTTGAGATTTTGTGATGTGGGCCATTCTAGCTGGGGTTAGATGGTATTTCAGGGTAGTTTTAATTTGTATTTCTCCAATAATTAAGGATGATGAGCATTTTTTCATATTTTTATTAGCCATTCAGCTGTCTTCTTTTTTTTTTTTTTTTTTTTTTTGAGACACAGCCTCAAGCTGTCCCCCTGGGTAGACTTTTGTGGCATCACAGCTCACAGCAACCTCCAACTCCTGGGCTCAAGCAAGTCTCCTGCCTCTGCCTCCCTAGTAGCTGGGATTATAGGTGCCTGCTACAATGCCTGGCTATTTTTTGGCTGCAGTCGTTATTGTTGTTTGGCAGGCCGGGGCTGGATTCAAACCTGCCACCTTAGGTGTATGTGGCTGGCGCCTTAGCCACTTGAGCCACAGGTGCTGAGCCCAGCTGTCTCCTTAAGAGAAGGTTCTATTCATCTCTCTTGCCCATTGAAATAAGGGATTGTTGGCTTTTATCATGTTGGTTAATTTGAGTTCTTGGTAGATTCTGGTTATCAAGGTTTTGTCATATTAAAAGTATGAAAACACCCTTTCTCATTGTGTAGGTTATCTATTAGCTTTGGTTGTTATCTCCTTAGTTGTACAGAAGCTTTTCAGTCTAATTAGGTCCCATTTTTTTATTTTTTTTGTTGCTGCAATTGCCATGGAAGTCTTCTTCTTTCCACAGGTTGATATCTTTAAGTGCCTTTCCCACGCTTTCCTTGAGGATTTTTATCATTTCGTGCCTTAAATTTAGGTCTTTTATCCATCTCGAATCAATTTTTATGAACTTTAAAATATTTTAAAGCTCCAATAGTTTAGATTTGGAATTATGTATTTTCATACCACATATGACCAACTGTCAGCTAGTATCATTACATACAGGGAAAAACTGAAACTTTCCTTTAAGATCTGGAAAAAGATAATGTACCTACTTTCACCACCTTTATTCAACATAGTTCTAGGAATTCTAGCCAAAGCAATTAGACAAGAGAAAGAAATATGGAGCTGGAAAATGTTCTTCTTAGCAAAGTATCACAAGAATGGAAGAAAAAGTATCCAATGTACACAGCCCTATTATGAAACTAATTTATAGCTTTCATATGAAAGCTATAATCTAATTATAGCCTAAGAACATGGGGAGGGGGAGAGGGAGGGAAGGGGAGGGAGGTGGATGGGTGGAGGGAGGGTGATTTGAGGGATCATCTCTATGGTTTATCTTTCAAAGGTACAAGTGAATCTTTTTAAAAATAGAATATAACCGTCTTAACACAATAACTAAGAAAATGACATAAAGGCTATGCTAACCAGTTGGATGAAAATATTTCAAATTGTATATGAAAGCACCACACTGTACCCCATGATTGCATTAATGTACATAGCTATCATTTAATAAAAAAGGAGAGAGAGAAAGAAATAAAGGGCATCTACACTGGAGAGGAGAGAGTCAAATTATCCTTGTTTGTAGACTATATTATCTTATATTTAGAAAAATCCAAGGAGTCCATCAAAAAGCTATTAGGACTGATAAGCAAATTCAGTAAAGTTGCAGGGTACAAAACCAATATACAAAAATAAATAGCATCTCTATATGCCAACAGCAAGTAATCTAAAACAGAAACCAAACAGGTGACACCTGTGGCTCAGTGAATAGGGTGCTAGCCCATATACCAAGGGTGGCAGATTCAAACCCAGCCCTGGCCAAACTGCAAGCACAACAAAAAAATAGCCCGGCATTGTGGTGGGCGCCTTTAGTCCCAGCTACTTGGGAGGCTGAGGCAAGAGACTCACCCAAGCCCAAGAGCTGGAGGTTGCTGTGAGCTGTGACGCAATGGCACTCTACTGAGGGTGACAAAGTGAGACTCTGTCTCTAAAAATAAATAAGAAACCAAGAAAGCAATACTGTTTACAATAGCTACAACAACAACAACAACAACAAAGAAAAACAACTTCAGAATAAACTTAACCAAAGAAATGAAATAGATCTACAATGAAAACTATAAAATGTTGATTAAAAAAAAACTGGAGATATCTCCTGTCTAATCATTTTTAATCAGTGCTGTACAGCCTTTGAATAGAGACATTGCTTCCAAGATTCATTTGCACACTCTCTGAGAGAGCTATGTCTAGAAAGATCTTGTTATTTGGTTACAACTTTAGAAATTGTCATTATTAACTCATAAAAGTGGTTGAAAAATGGGAATTTCATATGTCCAGACTGATAGCACACAAGAGCAGTGAGGTGCCAATGTGGCTGCGTATTTACTAAGCACACACTATTGGTCAGGGTTTGTATTTTTTTTTCACACAAGTAAGGAAAACAGTCCCAGACCTTACTAAAAATATCAATTAAATTAGCAAAAATTTGAATACCTAATTACCAACAAAATGCTAAGAGATAAGAAAATCTGGTGCTTATTATGCAAACAGACCTGATTTATTCTGTTCTGGAGATAGATTTCAAGAAATTGACTGAGGGGGAGAAACTGGAGTTGAAATCAATCTGCAAGTGGAATAGGAATGAATAAAGAGGCAGATGGGAAGGAAGAAACAGAAGAGAAAGAAAACAAAAGGAAGCATAGGTAAGATAAGATAGGAGGGTTGCAGGTAGTAGAGACAGTTTCTCCAGGCAGACTCAAGAGGACTGAGGAATATACGTGTTGAGTTTGAGAGACTGAAAAAGACCCGCATTTCTACAGTGTGGGAAACTTTGAGAAGAGGACTAATGGAGCCAGGTAAACTGCTGAGGTATTATCCAAAAAGTACTGGGAAATTATTACAAAGACTTAGGGAATCCCATGATAATGACTGAATGTATGTTTCTGCTGCATTATGGATGGACCTAACAAAACAGACTCCATTGTTCATTGGAATAGTAACAGAAGCATCAATCCCATTTCTGACCAGGGACTCAGGATCAGATAAATCATAGAAATGACTAAAATATATCTTAAATCAAAACTGAAATACCCAGAAATGGTTGAATCTATTGAAATCTGGTCTAGCTTTTATAAAATAGGTATATATAGGATGCACAAATCAAAATATTACAAAGTATGTTAAAGAATAGATTTTTCAAAAAGTAAAATTATAATTTATGCAAATATAAAGTGAACAGGTCAAAAGTTTTTCTAATTCTTAGCTGATGATGAAGTTAGCAAGATGCCACAACCAGTTTTGAAGAAAAATTCAAAGAACCTTACATGTATAGGCAGGTAAGAGATGTGCATTACATATATACACACAGTGAATCTATTCACAAACAATAATCAAGTTCATTTTACCTAACACAACAAATTTATATTTCTTTAAGGAAGAATCTTTGCGCTGTTATCTTTACCCCATAAGTAATTGGGTCATAAACTATCATGAGGACAATGAAAATATGAGAAAACACAAAAGGGTATGAAAGTATTTTTGGTCAACTTCAAAGTTTTTCAGGACTTTTATCCTGTAAGTGTGTGTGTGTACATATATATGTATATACGTAATGGTCTATAAAAATGGCTGCTCTACTACCATTCTAAAAGTTATGCTAAACCTAATAATAGTTGACCTAAAATGAATACTCTTATTTCAGGCACAGCTCTATGGAGCATTTCTTTAATCTGGGTGTGGGTCAGCCTCAGAACCTATGATTCCAGACACATGTCACTCCTGTGAGACCCTGAGCACAGAATTTAGTCATGACATGCCAGACTCCCGCCCCCATGCAGAAAATACAAGATAATATATTTGTGTTGCATGTGTATCAAGCTGGTGGGCTTATGATAAATTTTTATACAGAATACCAAAGTCATATAAATACACACTGTATGATTCAATTAATATAAAATTCAAATCTAGGCAAAACTGAGCTCTGTTGTTAGAGATAGTGGCCACCTCTGGGAAGGAGGAAGGGGGTAATGAGTGGGTGGGAGATGGGGGCTTCTGAAATCAGATAGAGTTCTTTTTTTAACCTTGGCAGGTGTGCTCACTTTGTGGAAATTCATTAAGTTGTACCCTTAGGATTTGTGTATTTATATACATACATAGTTCATTAAATATTACTGAAGAAAAATATGGTTTTGCTACCTATGAGTTGAGAACTTTTGTCTGAAGAATGCAAGTCCTTTTAAATTATCAGGCCCAGGCCTAGAGAGAGATTAAAATGAGACAGCACTCCTGTCCTACTCTCTCCCTTTACATCTCTTAAAACTACTTGCTGTTTCCACAAGTAGTTATCCATTAATCCAATAATGCCATATTGGACACCATAACACATACATACAGTTTAACTATACATAGCCAATCACTAATCAATGTTACTTTTGTAAACCAGCAGAGAATTTCTGACAAACAACTTTGTATGAGCTCACTCTCAGTCATTACCCCTGTAATGTTTTTAATCAGCACAAATTGATTAGACTACCTCCAGGAGCAAGTAAATTGTTTCCTACAGGTGGTGATTAATTTAATATACTCTATTTGTAAAGATGAATGCAAAGTCTTTGATGTGTATGAAGAGCAGCTTCCATATACATGCAGAAACCCATTAATTAAGGAACATTTCATTAGTTATATTGAACCTGTTTTTTCCATTCATTTTTGATAAGCAACACTAGTTCTCAGGCCTCACATAAAAGGACTCTATTATAAGATTAATTTTGTTCATAGGAATGAAAGAGCTCAGGAAATTTCACTGCAATATATGACTGCTTGGAATGAAGAGTATTTTGAATTATAGGTCCTTTAAGATCAAAAAAGCATTGGAGGGGGCTTTCCCCCCGTCTATGTAAACCAGACTGATAAATAAAAAGATTAAAGAGGGCAATTGACTTCCCTTGCTCTCCCTGTTACCTTGATATACCGCAGGAAGAAGATCAAGAATACAACCAGACCTGGCACAAATCATGTGAAACATCATTTCTATCTCTCAAGTAAATTTACAAGTCAATCTCTTTCCCCCATCCGTTTGTTCCCCCAGGACCATTTTGTCACCCCTGAGCAAAATTACCTATACTCCAAATTTTCCCCCTCCTCTCTAAAAGGTGTGTATAAAAATATCTGATCTCATTAAGCTATTAAGTAATCACTCTGCAATTCTCCCCCATCTGCATGGTAATTAAATCTTTCCCTGCCCCGAGTGTGAATTGATCTTTCAGCTAACTTTTAGGTGAAAGCGTGAGTTTCTTTTCACCATTTCAGTTTGCATAGTTGGTAGGACCTCAAAGCCACTCTGCTCTCTGGAAAGCCCACAGTGAGGAAAAATCAGAACTCTGATCAGCTGGCAACAGGGTAAAATTCCTTCTTCCCTATTTTCTCCCTATTTTCCTCTTTCTGTGGGCTCCATTTGAGCAGATGGTGAAGGATCCTTGTCCTTTCCAAACTTAAGATTAATGAGAGAAAGGTTTTTGTGGGTCACCAATCTTATGAGCGATCTCATATTGGTTTATTTTTTTGTACTTTGTGGTATGAATATTCATATTATTTAATTCCATCTCCTCTCAGAAATATCCTTTGTTTTGTTGTTGTTGTGCTTTCTTTCCTTTGTTGTCTTTTTATGTTGTTTTTGTCATGAAGTGGGTTACCATAGGGAATAACTCAGGTCTGACATCTCGTAAGCCTAAAGTTCAAGCCAGCCCTGCAAGCTGGCCGGTCACATGGTTCTGACTAGTCCTGTGTCTATTAAGGCAAACTTTGCTCCAGGTCCCTGGAAAATAAAAGTATGAAGTTTCTCTCTCATTCTGTGTCATGCAAGATTCCCCTTATCCTTTCAAGAGTGAAATATTTGGCCAGGCATAGTGGCTCAGGCCTATAGTCCCAGTACGCTGGGAGGCCCATGCAGGCAGATTGTTTGAGCTCAGGAGTTTGAGGCCATCCTAAGCAAGAGGCCTCTACTGGTCTAGACCTGGTCTCTACTGAAAACAGAAAAATTATCTGGGCAATGTGGTGGGTGCCTATAGTACCAGCTATTCACAAGGCAGAGGCAAGAGGATTGCTTGAGCCTAAGAGTTTGAGGTTGCTATAAGCTCTGAGCTGTGATGCCACAGCACTCTAGCATGGGCAACAGAGTAAGACTCTGTCTCAAAGTCTCAAGCTGTCGCCCTGTAACGAGTGCTGTGGCATCACAGCTTACAGCAACCTCAAACTCTTTGGTTTAAGCGATTCTCCTGCCTTAGCCTACCAAGTAGCTGGGAGTATAGGTGCTCATCACAACACCTAGCTATTTTTTTGTTGTTGCAGTTGTCATTGTTGTTTAACTGGCTGAGGCCCAGTTCCAACCTCCCAGCCTTAGTGTACGTGGCCAGCACTCTACCCAGTATGGGTGCCACCTTAGAAATATTTTCTTTCTTTCTTTTTTTTTTAGAGACAGAATCTCACTTTATCATTCTTGGTAGAATGCCATGGTGTCACAGCTCACAGCAACATCCAACTCCTGAGCTTAGGCAATTCTCTTGCCTCACCCTCCTGAGTAGCGGGAACTACAGCCACAACTCCTAGTTACTTTTGGCTGCAGTTTGGCCGGGGCTGGGTTCGAACCTGTCACCCTTGGTATATGCAGCTGGTGCCCTACTCATTGGGCCACGGGTGCCATCCTAGAAATATTTTTTTATTAGAATACTTTTCTAGGCCAAACAGAGAGAATTTATTTATAATTCTCTAACAAGCCTCAAGTATAAACTCAAGTATAAAGTAAATAGTTGCTTAAGCAAACCATTTTTGCTGTGTAGCTCCAAGTTTATACTATTCTTAAGTAAAAACAAAAGCTAATTTATCCTTTAAAAATCAGTAAAAGTAAGGAACATTCTCCTGAAATTATCTCTAAGCAGTCACTTGTCAGTGTGCTGCACAGATTAGAGAAAAGACAAAGTGCGATTCCTAATTGCTCTCGGACATCGGCCCCGTGACAGCACATTCCCTGTATTCCCTACTCATCAACACCTTGAAATCATGCCATTATGGATAATATGGTCCAGAAAGAATGCAGAAAAGAAAACATGGGCAGTCATTGTCAGCTTTCACTGGATAAATGTTAATTTAAGTTGAAATATAAGAATAGATTATGTAGTAGGAATAGTACAGTAATGATAAAGTGTATCAGCAGTGCACAACTTTTCTGGCACCAGGGACCAGTTTCATGGAAGACAATTTTTCCATAGCCAGGATGATGGGGTGGGGGTGAGGGGACTAGATGCTCATAGAGAACATGTGCTCTAGATCCCTTCCATGCACAGTTTACAGCTGGGTTCATGCTTTTATGAAAACCTGATGCCTCAGCTGATGTGACAGAAGGGGGAACTCAGGTGGTGATGCCAGTAGTGAGGAGCGGCTGTAAACACAGAAGAAGATTTGCCTACTCACTTACCGCTCACCTGCTGTGCAGCATGATTTTTTCAGCTAGTCTCCTCTAGATGCCTATTTAGGTTGTTTTTAATAGTTTGCCATTATAATGTACATGTGATCATCAAGAATGTTTTGCAGTCTTTCTCTCATTTATTAATAGCTAACTTCAATTGAGTACTGGAGCGACGTCACACCATGTGAAGTGCTTTATATATACTATCTCATTCACTTTTCAAACTAACTCTACCAGCACTGTACTTTTTTAATTTCTATCTTATGGAAAAGAAAATGAGTTTGTCTAATTTAAGATGATGAATAAGCTTAAGACCTAGAACCTGATTTCTGGCCTGTATGTCTCTAAGAGTTGTAACAGAAAATGATTAAATAAATATTTATTGACAACCTATGTGTACATAATGGGCTGCGGAGGTCACACAGATGAACACAGATTCTCGCCTTAAGGAGCTTATTGTGTGTATTAGGAAGAGCTTGATCATTTCATAGTAACAGTAAACCAATTAGTTACGGCAGATGTCAAAAAGTGACTGACAAGTCAGGGCCAAAAATATTCTGCATACACAGAATTTACTGTTTAAAATCAAATTCTCAACGTCTATTTTATGATTTAATCTAACTAAAGATTTATAAAGAAATAATTACAGCATATAAATCATAAAATGTCAGATTTGTTTCTGGATATAAGCATAGTAGGGTATAAGTTTAAGATCTAAATTTCAAAAAAAAAAAGATCTAAATTTCAAAAAATGACCACTTTTTAGAAGTGACCTGGAAAACACCTCCAAGTTAGTCATTACAGCTTGAAATAAATCTTCCAACAGAGGAGAATTTGAAGAAAAGATGAAGAAAATCAGTGGTTTGGAAAGAATTCTGAAAACGATTTTCTATCTTCTAGGACAACAGCTTAATCTGATTATTGGGTTTCAATCGTCTCCATTTAATTTTTTTCACTGTCAGTTTCCTTCAAGGACAAACATGAGGAGTTTGTCATGTTCAATAACACGAAAGAGATATTTCTTCTAAGTACTGGGGTTTGGCTGGAGACAGAAAATGTTATGAAGAAAAACTGCTTTCAAATTTCCATCCTAGTTTGGAATGTTAAAAAAGAAAAACAATTGTAGGAAGAACAGAAAACACAGTGTTTAGAAAGCCACTTACATCTGAAATGTAGTCTTAGCAATTAATTTGCTCCTTTCACTTTATTTCTGCAACTGCCTTTGAGTTTACTCAAGACTTCAAAGCTTGGGCATCATATTCCTCAACTAATGACTCCTGTAATTTGTCTACATAAAGTTAAAAATTAAGGTAGAATTAGTACACGGGAATATTTTTAATTTGGTGGCTTTGTACAGCAACTGAATCACTGAATCAACTGATTTGACAACTGATATACAGATTGCTTGGCCTTGATCCTGGTGGTTTGAAACAAAGAAACTGGGAGTCTCCATTTCTTTCTTTCTTTCTTTCTTTTTTTTTTTTGAGACAGACTCTCACTCTGTCACCCTGGGTAGAGTGTTGTGGCATCATCACAGCTCACAACAACCTCAAACTTTGGGGTTCAAGAGATCCTCTTGCTTCAGTTTTTCGATTTTAAGTAGAGACAGGGCTTGCTCTTGCTCAGGCTGGTCTCAAACTCCCGAGCTAAGGCAACCCACTGCCTCGGTCTCCCAGAATGCTAGGATTACTTACAGGTTTGAGCCACCCTGCCCAGCCTGCATTTTGGTAATAATTACGTACACACACTCAAGTTTTAGAACCACCACACTGAGAGGAAGGAAGCTATCACCATTACCTCATGCCCTCTCTCTTCCCTCATGAGTTTAAAGGCAAGTCAGTGAGATAGAATATGTACCAGCTCAAGACTCTGGGAAAGGGTATTCTGTACCTGGGCCTGCTGCTTCTAGCAGACCAGTCTTAAATAGATCCCTAGGTTCCTCCTGCACCCATGGATTATTGTGGGATTAAGACAACACAGGTAGACGTTTTATCTCCTGGCCATGTAGCAACATTCAAATGTTATTATTACCCATAGTATTTAAAGGATCATGGCTCGGCACCTGTGGCTCAAGTGGCTAAGGCACCAGCCACATACACCCTAGGTGGCGGGTTTGAATCCAGCCCAGGCCTGCCAAACAACAATGACAGCTGCAACCAAAAAATAGCCGGGCATTGTGGCGGGTGCCTGTGGTCCCAGCTACTTGGGAGGCTAAGGCAGGAGACTCGCTTTAGCCCAGGAGTTGGAGGTTGCTGTGAGCTGTGAAGCCATAGCACTCTACCCAGGGGAATAGCTTGAGGCTCTGTCTCAAAAAAAAAAAAAAAAAAAAAAAAAAGGATCATGCCATTGATGTTCAAAGTACCATGAAGACTATCTGATATAATAGCCACCTGACAAGTGGTGGCTGAATTTATCAGTGAACATGTTTTTAATATTCGTTATGATTCATTATAGCAATAGTTAGCTATCTGTTATTTTAAATTTGAAGTCACAGATTCTTTTGATCCTTGCTCTAGAAGTTAGTCTAGTACAAAATTTGAAAATAAATTTATATTCAAATTTTTAATAAATCTAGAATGGGATACAGAACAAAACACATTTCCTTTCTTCATCTGCTTTATTCTTACTCAGAATTAAATTATGCATATATTTCAATATAAATACTGTTAACTTTATTCTAGGATTTATTAAAAAAAATTTGAAAGACACAAAACAAGAAGTCTTTTTAAATTCTGCCAGGATGGTTGGATTTATTATTCCATTTTGTTTAGCTTTTTAAGGTTAAGCTCATAATCCAAAGGCTTTTGGGTAAATCTCTGACATTTAAAAAGTAGCTAATAAATCAATTAACATAGAGTGGTTACCAGAGACTGAGGAGGTGGGAGGGGTGTGGGGGAGAGGCTGGTTAACAGGTACAAAGTTGTAATAAGTTAAGAGGAATACGTTCTGATGTTCTTTTGCACAACAGAATGGCTATAGTTAACTGGCATTGTAAAAAATAGCCAAAAAAGAGGCTTTTATATTTTCTCACCACAAAGAAATGATAAATGCATGAGATAATGGATTGGCTAACTACCCTGATTTTGTCATTATATAACCTATACATATATTGAAATATCCAATTGTACTCCATACGTATGTACAATTATAATGTGTCAATTCAAAATTTAAAAATAAAATGAACAAATTGATTGATCAATTAATCAATATGGAACTGGTAGACTTGAGATCAACCAGGCTAGCTTTTTTTTTAAACAAGACTAAATTGTAAGTTCTGTATTTTAGACTATATAATTTTGTTGCTGAAATACATTGGTATTAAAATATTTCTTCAACCTGTTCCTTGAGGCTCAGCGCCTGTGGCTCAACTGGCTAAGGCGCCAGCCACATACACCTAAGGTGGTGGGTTTGAATCCAGCCCAGGCCCACCAAACAACAATGATGGCTGCAACCAAAAAAAAAAAAAATAGCCAAGCATTGTGGCAGGCCCCTGTGGTCCCAGCTACTTGGGAGGCGGAGGCAGGAGACTTGCTTGAGCCCAGGAGTTGGAGGTTGCTGTGAGCTGTGATGCCATAGCACTCTACCCAGGGGGACAGCTTGAGGCTCTTGTCTCAAAAAAAAAAAAAATCTGTTTCTTGCAGAGAATTTTAATGGAACCTAGGAAAAGGATGAGTATAATTTCATTGCTGCTTGTAATCTGATTACATAGTTATGCTGTGCAATTCAGAAACATAAAATAGAGCTTGCAGCCAATTGATTCACATTTTTTATTGCATGGGCCACGGTTTTGTGAACACTGCAGTAACTTTACTAGTATATATCACATATTATTTAATGACTATGGACTGAACTCAGGACTTAAGAAAGGTGACTAACAGGGATTCAAAACATGATCTATTTGGCATCAAGAGAATACCAAAAGAACATTGGCATAGCACCTACCCTTCCTTTCCAAGGACATAATCAAGAGAGTTGGAGAACCCACACCACCCACAGTTCCCAGGTGGCTACAAAATAAATGGATCATTATTGGATAGCCTAGCAGAGTTTCATGATGTTTCAAACAAACTGTCCATGACCACTTTTCTAGTATAGAAACCTCAAGCAGCTCATTCCTGACATTTAAAAAAGAGACTAGCTAAATCGTTTTCAAAAGAAGAAAGTAATCTCATGTAAGGTGGCGGCAAAACAATTTCTATTGTTTTTGCTGTGGCTGCTGCTGCTGTTTTCCCCTTGCTCTTGGCAAAGCAAATTTTTTTTCCTTTGACAGTTTTTGGCCGGGATTGGGTTTGGACCCACCACCTCCTGTATATGGGGCCTATGGGGCCGGTGCCGTACTCCTTTGAGCCTCAGGCGCCACCCCAAAGCAAATATTTTTATTTTGAATTCAGAGTGAATATTTTCTTTCTTTATATAAGACATTACATAATTTGGTTAATATGGTTAACCAAAGCCTAAGGTTACCAAAATTGTGGTTCCAGTAATCGACAGAAGTTTGTTACCTTTTTTTTCTCAAATGTAATGTATTTTAGTCTGTTTGCAAATATTTTTGGCAATGGTTTGACAGTTTTGACGGGCATAACTCATTTGGATACAATTGTACTAAGAGAATAAATATATTTATTTTAAAGTGACTTAGACATAATTATGTGGACAAATGTGATTGGAACAATCTACAATGGATAAATGCAAAATAATTGAAAGTTAAAAAAAATACTACATTCAGCAAAAAAAGAGATTTTTTTAGAGATATAAAACTTTACCACTCAGTTTGAGTTTATTCTGTATTCTCTAACCTGTTTTTTTTTAAATAATAGCTTTATTGAAATGTAATTCACATACCATAAAATGTATCCTTTTAGCAGTTTATACTGTGTCAAAAGTTGAGCAATCACTGTCATTACCATGGACTGCAGAACGTTTTCACCACCCTCCCCCCAAACCATTCCCATTAGCTGTCACACATTTTCTCTCCCTCACTCCCTAAGAACCACTAATCCACTTTTTGTTTCTTAAGTGTTTGTTTATTCTGATATGTTATATAGTACATGGATCTGATCACATGTGGCCTTCTTAGCATCATGTTTTCAAGGTTCATCCATATTGCAGTGTGTATCAGTCATTCATGCACTTTTTCACCAAATGATTTCATTGATGGACAAATAATAATTCAATGTATAAATATAGCACATTTATCCATGGATTAATGAATGAACAGACATTTGTTGTTTCGACCTTTGGGATGTTATGAATAATGTTGCTGTGAACATAACGTGTAGGTTTTCGTGTGGCAATGTGTTTCCATTCTCTTGGCATATATCTAGGAGTGGGTGTTCCTGGATCCTATGGTAGCTCTATGTTTAACATTTTGAGAAGCCCATGAACTATTATGATGCACCACTTTACATTCCTGCCAGCATTGGATAAGGGTTCTATTTTCCCACATCCTTGTTAACACACGGTATTGCCTGTCTTTTTTATTTTAGCCATCCTGGTAATGGGAATTGGTATTTCATTGCTGTTTTGATTTGCATTTCCCTAATGACTACTGGTTTATATGTTTATTGGACGTTTGTAAATCTTGTTTTTGTAGAGACAGCTATGCAATTCCTCAGCCAATTTTTAAATTGGGTTATTCAGCTTTTTATTGTCAAGCTGCAAGTTTCTTTATACAAGTTTCTGAATACAAATCAGATACATGATTTGCAAACCTTTTCTCAAATTCCATGGATTGTCTTCACTTTCTTGATAATATATTTTGGGAAAAGTTTTGATTTTGATGGAGTCTAATTGGTTTTCTTTTACAGTTTGTGTTTTTGGTGTCATAACTTTAAAAGAAGAAACCATTGTCTAATAATCCTAGCTCACAAAGATTTACTTTTATATCTTCTCAAAGTTTCATAGTTTGAGCTCTTACATTAGTACTTATGATCCATTTTGAGTAATTTTTTGTATATAATATAAGGTAGTGGTGCAACTTCATTCTTTTGTAAGTGGCTGTCCAGTTGTAATTTGTTGAAAAGACTATTCTTTTCTCCATTAAATTATCTCAACAGCCTTGTAAAAAATTAATTGACCCATTAACTTAAGGGTTTATTTCTGGGTATTTAATTCTATTCCACTGATTTATAGCTATACCATCACATTGTCATGATTACTATTTTTTTGTATTAAGTTTTGAAATCTGGGAGTGCAGATTTCATTTATTTTCAGTGTATTCTTTTTATTTGTGTCCCTTGCCATTTCCATATGTATTTTAAAATCAGTTTTTTTCAATTGCTACAAAAAAGTAGCAGGGATTTTGATAGGAATTGCATTGAATCTGTAAACCAGTTTGGGGAATATTGCCATCTTAATAATATGAAATGTCTGATTTTGAGTCAAAAGTTTAGTTTATTATATATCAAACAAGAAACAGTACAATTAATCAAAGTATGCAGTTTTGCCCTCTTAAAGGTAGCTTGTTTGTAAAAGCAAAAAAGAAGCCTGGAGAGCAAGTAGCAGTGAAATTGCAAAGGCATTTCCCACAGCTTGTTGAGAATTGACTGTTTTTCTTGTAAGATGTTCTCCAAAGCCTGGAAGTAGTGGTGGTAGTCAGTGGATGCCGGGTCTGGTGAATGGTGGATGACAGAGAGTATCCAAATTCAGCTTCCGTAGTTTGATAGTTTGGGCAGTGTTGTTTCTGAGACATGGGGTTGAGAGTTATCTTGCAAGAGGATCAGCCTGACTCTATTGACCAGTCTTGACTGCTTAATTGCAACCATCCTCATCATTTCGTCCAGTTGGTTGCAGTAGCCATCCATTGTAATCCACTGGCCAGGTTCATGAAGCTGTAATGGATTAAACCAGACCCGGACAACCAACACATCATTAGCTTTTTTTTGATGACTATTCAGTTTTGGACCGTGCTTCAGCACTTCATCTTTATCCAACCATTGTACAGAACTTACAATCATTAACAGTAATCCATTTTTCATCACATGTAACAATGTGGTATAGAAATGATTCACCTTTGTCTTGTAACATTAAAAGAGAGACACGCTTTGATTAAATTTCTCTTTTGATACTCAAAATACACATGGAACCCATCTATCCAGCTTCTTTACCTTGCTGATTTGTTTCCACTGTTCTAACATTGTTGGAATAGTAACAACATCAGGCCTTGTTGCTAATTCTCATATAGGTTGAGATGGATTCACTTCCACTACAGCTTTCAGCTCATCCTGATCCACCTTGGTCTCAGGTCATCCATGTGGCACATTCAAGATTAAAATCACCAGAACAGTTCTCCCACCATCAAGGTACTGTGCATTCATTAGCCACATCCTTTCCAAACACTGCACTGATATTTCAAGCTGCCTGCACTGCACTGGTTCCACAGTGGAACTCATATTAAAAAATAACACTTTTTTTTTTTTTTTTGAGACAGAGTCTCATTATGTCACCCTTGATAGAGTACAAGGAGCTCAAACTCTTGGGCTCAAGCAATTCTCTTGTCTCAGCCTCCCTGGTAATCGGGACTACAGGTGTCCACCACATTGCCCAGCTATTTCTTTTTGTTGTTGTTATCGTTGTTTAGCAGGCTCAGACCAGGTTCGAACCCACCAGCCCCAGTTCATGTGGCCGGTGCTCTAACCACTGAACTACAGGTGTCAAGCCAACACAAATTTTTGCCTTATCCATGGTTTCACAAAAATTTTGAAAGATATTCTGATTATGAGCCAAATTATTCATTTGAAACAATGAGGATGTACCTTTACAAAAAGTAAAAGAAGAGCTGTCAAAGTGAAACGTCAGAAATAGAGGCTGTCAAACATAGTACTTGGGAAATCAGGCATTTCATACTTAATAACCAACATTAAGTCTTCTGTTCCATGCTCATGGAATGTCATTCCATTTATGTAGTTTTCTTTAATTTCTTTCAACATTGTTCGGTAGGGTTTTTTTAATTTATTTTTTTTGAGACAGAGTGTTACTACGTTGTCCTCAGTAGAGTACTGTGGTGTCATAGCTCACAGCAACCTCAAACTCTTGGGCTTCAGCAATTTTCTTGCTTCAGCCTCCTGAGTAGCTGGGACTACAGGTGCCTGCCACAATGCCTGGCTATTTTTGGTTGCAGTTGTCCTTGTTGTTTAGTAGGCCCCGGGCCGGGCTCAAACCCACAAGCCTCAGTTTCTGTGGTTGGCACCCTATTCACTGAGCTATAGGTGCTGAGTCTGTTTTATAGTGTTTTTTTTTTTTTTTTTGAGACAGTTTCACTTTGTTGCCCTCAGTAGACAGTGCTATGGTGCCACAGCTCACAGCAACCTCCAAGTCCTGGGCTTAGGCGATTCTCTTGCCTCAGCCCTCCCACATAGCTGGGACAACAGGTGCCCACCACAATGCCCAGCTATTTTTTGTTGCAGTTTGGCCGGGCCAGTTTTGAACCTGCCACCCTCAGTATATGGCACTGGTGCCCTACCCACTGAGCCACAGGTGCCACCCTGTTTTATAGTTTTTAATGTGTACTTTTTTGTTAAATTTATTCCTATGTACTTCCTTTGTTGATATTATAAATGAAACTGTTTTCTTATATTCTTCATTTCCAGTGTCTAGAAATACATGGATTTTTATATATTGATCTTAAATCTTGTGACGTTGTTGAATGTGTTTATTAATTCTAATAGCTTTTTAGTGAATTCCTTAGAATTTTTTATTTAAAGATAACATAATCTGCAGAGATAGTTTTACTCCTTTTCCAATCAGTATTTGTTTTATTTTATTTTATTATTATTTTTGGCTGATGGATCACCAGTACAATGTTGAATAAAAGTGAGAGCAGCCTAATTTGTCTTATTCCAAAACTTGGGATTAATGGATTCATTCTCTCATCATAAAGTACAAAGATTTTGAAGGAGAGAGGACTCATGCTTGTAATCTTCAGGAAGGCTGAAGAGAGAGGATTACTTGAGGTAAGGAGTTCAACCAGCCTGGGCAACACAGTAAAATCCACCATCTCAGAAAATAATAAAAAAATAAAACAAGGTGTGGTGCCATGCACCTATAGTCCTAGCTACTTGGGAAGCTGAGCCAGGAGGATATTTTAAGCCCAGGAGCTCCAGGCTGCAGTGAGCTAAGATGGTGCCACTATACTCCAGCCTGGGCAACAGAGACCTTGTCGCTATAATGAATGACTAAATAAGTAAATAAATAAATAAATATTTCAGCTGTGGAATTTTCATAGAGGGTCTTTACCAGGTTGAGGACACTCCCTTCTATTTTTAGCATACCATTAAATGTTGTCAGGTATTTGTCAAGTGCTCTTTCTGCACCTGCTGAAGTGGTTGTGTAGTACTTGTCCTCTTTGCTTATTTTCCAATAACACAGAATATATCAGATACCTATATAAAGCTGAAATTTTCCATCCTGTTTCCAAACATTTTTAAAGGTCAAACAATTTGATATATAATTAAAGGGAATAGAGTGGAAGGAATGACACATATAATCCAAAGTTAATGTCCACATAAATTTGCTAGTCCTTTTTTACTTTGGTAAAAGTACTTTAAAGAATACAAATTTGTTTAGACTCTTGATATTATTTATAGAAACATTTATTAACCTGTCTATTCTTCATCAGGTAACCATGAGGAAGGAGTGGCAATGGTGCAGAGTTTACTGTGGTTATTACCAAAAACTGATATTTCCACTGTATCAATTTCAAGCAGCCGGAGAAAGCTTTGAATTGCCTGATAGAAAATAGTCATCTGCTTTATACTCATTTTACTGGATTGCTAGATTTCTATTCCAGCAATCAGGTTGAGTGCTCTCTTTCTCTCTCTCTCTCTCTCTCTCTCTCTCTCTATCTCTATCTCCATGGCTAGAGTGAAGTAGCATGATCATAGCTCACTGGCAACCTCAAAGTCCTGGGCTCGAGCAATTGTCCTTGCTTAGCCTCTTGAATAGTTGGAACTACAGGTGTGTACCAACACATCTGGCTATTTTTTTTAAAGACAGGGTCTTGCTATATTGTAAAAGCTGGTCTTGAACCCCCACCCTCAAGTAATCCTCCTATCTCATCCTTCTGAGTATCCAGGATTATAGGTATGAGCCAATGTGCCTGGTCGAGATCTAATTTTTTTTATAATCTTTTTTTTATTAGATCATAATTGTGTACATTAATTCTATCATAGGATACAGTGTGTTGCTTCCATATGCAGTTTGGAAAACTCTCATCCAACTGGCTAACATAGCCATCATGTCTTTCTCATAATT
>CAUYQV010110537.1:0-13680 GCA_963574575.1 Galagoides demidoff
GTGGTCCCAGCTACTTGGGAGGCGGAGGCAGGAGACTCACTTGAGCCCAGGAGTTGGAGGTTGCTATGAGCTGTGATGCCATGGCACTCTACCCAGGGGGATAGCTTGAGGCTCCGTCTCAAAAAAAAAAAAAAAAAGTAAAGAAAAGAAAATTAGAGAAGAATACAAAGAAGGAGGTCCAAGTTGGAGGTGGGGGAGGATGCTTCAGAATTCAACTGAGTTTCCCTGCATTAGAATAATGAAATGAATTGATAGGAAAAAACTATGGAACTAAGCTGGGAAAAAGCCGGTTAGGTCTTTATATATTGTTTAAATTGCTATTGTGTGCTGGGCAGGGGGATGTTAAGCATTTTGTATACAGGGCTTGGTGCCTATAGCTCAAGCAGCTAAGGTGCCTGTCACATACACCAGAGCTGGTGGGTTCGAATCCAGCCTAGGCCTGCTAAACAACAATGACAACTACAACCAAAAAATACCCAGCCATTGTGGTGGGTGCTGTAGTCCCAGCTACCTGGGAGGCTGAGGCAAAAGAATCACTTAAGCCCAGGAATTGGAGGTTGCTGTGAGCTGTGATGCCACAGCACTCTACCCAGGGTTACAGCTTGAGGCTCTGTCTCAAAAAAAAAGTATTTTGTATACATTATCTGATTTAATTTATATCAGTCCTCTGAGGTTATTACTATTAATTCCATTCACATAAGAATAAACTGAGGCGCAGGCCCAGAGCAGTGGCTCATGCCTATAATCTTAGCATTCTGGTGGACCAAGGAGTGTGGATTTCCTGAGCTCAGGAGTTTGATACCAGTCTGCTCAAGAGCGAGACCCCATCTCTAAAAATAGCTGGGCATTGTGATGGCCACCTATAGTCCCAGCTACTTAGGAGGCTAAGGCAAGAGGATCACTTGAGCCCAAGAGTTTGAGGTTGCTGTGAGCTATGACACGATGGCACTCTACCAAGCGTGACAAAGTAAGACTCTGTCTTAAAAAAAAAAAAAAAGAAAAGAAAAAAGAAACTGAGGCCCAGAGAGGTCATATTACTGCCCAAGGTCACTCACGGAGTGGCAGAGCAGAATCATGCTCAGCCTTGTCTGACTGTGAAAGCCAGCCCACCCATCCTTCCCTCCTTGACAGAATCTTACTCTGTTGCCTTGGCAGAGTGCTCTGGCGTCATAGCTCACAGCAACCTCAAATTCTTGGATTCAAGAGATCCTCTTACCTCAGCCTCCCAAGTAGCTGCAACTACAGGCGCCCACCACAACCCTTGGCTAATTTTTTTTCTAGTTTTTTTAAGTAGACATGGGGTATCACCATTGCTCAGGCTGGTGTCGAGCAAAAGCAACCCAGCCTCGGCCTCCCAGAGTGAAAGTTCTCATTTTTAACAGCCCATAGGGTTCTCTTTGAAGAGAAATCATGCAAACCTCAGGATCTTCTTTTCTTCTTAAAGTCTGTCCTTAATGTGCCCCAAGAGGAAGGAGAATGGAGTTGGAGGCACGTCAGGCTAAACCAGAATCCAGCCACCAGAGGGCAGCATAGCCACAAATTTATGGGAATTGGGAGAGGGCCAGTCCACCTCACCCTCTCCCCTCAACGTCAGGGCTATTCTTATTAACTGCCTAGCAGTGTCTGCATCACCTCAAAATATACGTCCTGGAACCAAGCCGGGACCACACTCCAATCTGTGACTTCTTAGAATCCTATACCTGAGGAGTGTCTTCACAGAACCCATAAACAAAGAGGGAGAGACAAATAGGGAGGCAGAGACCTGATGAGGCAAAGAACCAGCCAGTATTTCTAAGGATGGCAGCCATGGCATAACAAGACACCAGAAATTTTAGAGGAAGGAAAGCCTGTACATTTTTTTTTTTTCTGAGATAAAATCTCACTCTGTCACCCTAGGTAGAGTGCTGTGGCATCACAGCTCACAGCAACCTCAAACTCTTGGGTTTGAGCAATCCTCTTGCTTCAGCCTCCCAAGTATCTGGGACTGCAGGTGCCTGCCACAACACCCAGCTAGTTTTTTCTATTTTTAGTAGAGATGGGGTCTCACTCTTGCTCAGGCTGGTCTTGAATGCCTGAGCTCAAATGATCCTCCCACTTCGGTTCCCTGAGTGCTAGGATTACTGGCATGCGCTACTGTGCCTGGCCTTTTTTTTCCTTTTTGGAGACAGTCTCACTTTGTTGCCCAGGCTAAAATGGTACGGAATCAGCCTAGCTCACAGCAACCTCAAACTCCTAGGTTCAAGCGATCTTCCTTCCTCAGCCTCCCGGAAATACAGGCACCCCTGCCACAATGCCTGGCTAATGTTTTCTCTGTTTTAAGTAGGGACAGGGTCTCACTCTTGCTCAGGTTGGTCTCAAACTCCTGAGCTCAAGGGATCCTCCTGCCTTGGCCTCCCAAAGTGCTAGGATTGTAGGGGTGAGCCACCTACAATGGGCTTGCTGGAAAGCCCATTTCTCATACACCAAGAGGAGTTCCCTCCCCTTAACTCCTGGGGCCAGACCTGAAATTTCTTCCACTGTTTTAAGGGGGAAATGAGGGGAAGTGGGCTCTGAATATTGGGCTGCTGTCATGGCTGTGTCTCTGTGTAGTTCCTGTACTTTCAGAAGAGTGACAAGGTCTTTCCCAGGGATGTACAATACAAGCAAAAAATTCCTTGGGCTCAGCAATGCCACAGATGTAATCTAGTACAAACCTGACTTTCCCTGAGCTTTAATTCTCACACTCTGGGGTGGCTCCTGTGGCTCAAGGAGTAGGGTGCTGGCCCCATATACCAGAGGTGGGAGGTTCAAACCTAGCCCCTGGCCAAAAACTGCACACACAAAAAAAAATTAATTCTCACACTCTGGCCTTGGTAGTTTCCTCTCCCAAACTACCCAGCCCTTGAGAGCAAGTCCCATTTAAGGCTTGAATAGTCCAGAGAACATGTGGCTCAGAAGGCCTGAGCCCTATCCTAATTTTATTGTTTGGTTTTGTTTTGGGTTTTTTTAACATTCTAACTGTGACACTGAGCCCTCCCCTTGTCTGTGTTGGTGGAGCTGGAAAGGAGGAGGGAAGGAGGCACTAGGAAAGGAACAGAGCAGCTGGGGGTGCAGGGAGGGGGAGGGGGCTCAGGAGAGGCAGCTGGCAGGCGGGAAGCTGATCTGGGGGTCTCAAGTTTCTTGACATCAATTAGGGCAGCCGGCCTGGGCTCATTAGTAGCCAGGGGTGCAGGGCTCATCAATAATGAATTCACCTCGCACACCTTCACCCTCCTCGGCTGCCTGCAAAGTCACCCCCACCCTCTAACCAGCTGTCTCCCCTTGGTAAGCTAAGCAACCCCTCTTCTGAGACCTCCCTCTGGGGGCAGTGTGGGTGGGTGGACAATGGCTGAGAGTAAAGGGGCCTCTATAACCAATCAACCATGCCTGAGATGACCTTTGTTTAATCAAGAAGTCCACCCAGGAGGAGAAAAATGGGAAGAGGAAAGGAGCAGCAGGGTCTAAAGAGAAGCAGGCTTTGCCATAGTGGAGTTCAATGGCATGGTAGTAGGTCAGATCCAGAGCAAGAGGACATCCTCTGATGGACCCAGAGACCCTATATCCTCCCCCAGCATTCTCTCGCCCTTGAGCTGAAGCACATTGGTGCCCCCAGCATTCTCTTGCCCTTGAGCTAGAGCATCTTGGCAAGTACAGAAACATCTTTTTTTTCAAATCAGATCAATGAAGTGAGGGCAAGAGATTGCTGGAGCCCAGAAATAGGAACTCAAACTACCCAAATCTTAAGGTCCCACTTCTCTCCAGAACCCAGGAATGCCAGCTCCTTCCCCTTCCTAAACTGCTCTAACAATTCAGTCCCATCACCCTTCCACTGACCTCTTCCCTTCTGCTTCCACCCTCCTTAGATCCCAAATGTTCTCATTCCCAGTCACACTCCCTTTCCTCTGGCTGGGGTTGGCCTGGAGCTGGCTGTGTGGCTTTCTGGGAAATCTGCCTGCCACCCTCCCTCTGGAGGCAGGTACAGACAGGTCCAGGCTATGGCAGCTGCATCTTCCCCAGACATCTCTTGCAGACTTCCAGACTCCAGCCTCCTGCCAGGGTCCCTTAAGAACACATCCAAGTATCCTGTACTCCCTCATCCTGTCCAGCTCACACATTTCATCCTGCACCTTTCCCCCTTCACCCCACCAAACACCCCACTAGTCCTCTTCAATGGAAGCTCCCCTTACTGGAGAACACCCTGAATTTAGGACCTGAATACATGCTCCCCACCCCCACCACACTCCAACGCAGGTCTCCTCTACAAGGTTATGCCTCAGTTCTGGATCTCTGTCATCTTCCATTTGCCCTAATGATCTCCCTTACAGTCTTCTATTTCCACCGCGCCTCAGATCCATTGATTGCAGCCTCTTCCCTGAAACCTTCCCTAAGGACCCGGACATTCGAACCCCAGCCAGAAATCACTGTGAGATCCATCTTCAACCTCCCATTTCACCTCTGAGACCCTGTCCCCAGGCATACTGCTTCAAAGCCAGAAAAACAAACTAAGACCCAAACGTTCTCTGCCGCACCTCGCCCGCCCCCTCCTCAGCCCATCACTTTGGAGGGTACCCAGTGATCCACCCAACCCAACCTAAGCTTTGTTTCTCCCCACAGCGCTTAGACATTCCCCTGCCCCATATCAGCCTAAAAGCAGACTTCCCGCCCTCAGATTCAGTCCTTCCTGGGAACCCAGGCATCTTGGTTTCCAGCTTCCTCCATCTCCTCATACCGTCTTCTAAATGTCTTGTTCCCCCAGACCTAGCTGCAGTGACACCGTAAACCCAGGAGACCCACAGGCAGCACGTAGAAGGGCGGGAGGAAGTGGGAGGAAGCCAGGTCGCCCCCTCGTGGAGCCCTGGGTGCCCGGGTCCCCCCTCCTCCCGGCTTCACCTGCTGCGGGCCCCGCCCCCGCTCCGCCTAGGCCGGCCTCTGCTCCTCCCCCGACTCCTCCCCCCCGTACCCCCAGCCCGGCCACAGCGGCCCCCGGGACAGAGCTACGCGGAACCCCGGGCGCCTGGGTCCCCAGCATGATCCTCGGTGAGTGGTCTCTGCGACTCCAGGTTCCAGGCTCCTGGATTCCTCTCTGTGGGTCACCCTCCCGCCCCAACCTCCCAGCACCGCGGTGACTGCGGCCGCCCGTCAGCGACCGGTTCCCCCTCCCCCTTCATCTGGCTCCACATCTGGGGTCCCCTCTTCCCCTCTTCCCCAAGCTACCGCTTCTCCAGATAATCTAGGGAGTGGTAAACGGAGTGTCAGAGCTGAGTGAGACCCCCGCCCCATAATTAGAACATTGCGTATTCATGAGGCTCATGAATATTATATGACAGTCTACGAGAGGCTGGGGGAGGGGGCTGGCCCTGGCCTGGTGGAGTTGGGGAAAAGGTTCTGACCCGTCCCCCGACCCCACCCCAGAGCTTCCCCCCACCCTTAGCTTAGACACTTCGACATCCTTCTGGGCCCAGGATAAGGGGGAAAGGAGGAAGTGAGGGGTGGAAGGAGAAGATGGTGGGTGTAGCTTCGAGGTGAGTGTGGTGGGAGGTGGGAACCTGAGGGCTGGAGATAAGGGAGCTGGGGAGAAAAGGGGGTGGGAAACTGTCCATCCCAGGGCTCCTGCGGCTCAGATCCTGTCTCCGCAGCCATCCTGCCCCAACACGCCGGGACCTGCCCCTCTCTCTCCCTGCTTGGCTGGCTGGGCCCTTCCTTCCTATCTTCCTATTTCTCTTCCACTCCTGCCTAGGGCCGGGGGCACCAGGAGAAGGAGGGGTGATGGGGAGAGTAAGAATGGGGGATGGGAACTCCCGCTGGGCTCTGACAGCCCGTCAGCCACAGCCACCCCATCCTCATGACCTACATCGGGAAGGGAGCCCCAGGGGTGGGGGAGGAGAGGGCCTAGCTGTGCTCCGGACTCTGCATCAGCCGGCTCTAGGCCCCTGTCCTCCACCTTTCCTTCACCATAGTCCACAGGCCTGCTGTGACCTCTGCCCTTCACCCTGGCTAGGCCGGTTCCTTGGTCCCGTTTTGTTTTGGTTTGTTTTGGTGTGGTTGTTGGGGTTTTGGGTTTTTTTGGTGGGAGCCCCCTACCAGGCCCAGACACCTGTGGTCTCCCTCCCTGCCACTAGGGACACCTGGCTCCATCCTGATGCCCTGAGGGCTTGGCTGGCCCTTGTCCTCACCCGTCTCCTGAGCCCCTCTGCTATTTGTCCTCCTTGCTTGCTTTCATTTTACCTCTTATCCCTATTGACTTTCCACAAGCAGTTTTTCTCTGCTTCTGCCCTCCTTCCTCCATCTCTTTCTCTTCCTACCTCCTGGGTGTTCTCAGTCTCTCTCACCACTTTGTGTCTCACCCCCTTCCACCTGGCACTCCCGTCCTAGCTGTTAAATGAATGAACGAACAAAGGCATGAATGACCGCTTGCCTGCCTCCTTCCAAGAGCAGGGGAAGATATTTCCCACCCTTCATGAGTACTACCCCCCACCTAGGGTGACCCCCACCAACACACACTGGCCTCAGAGCCCAGGCTTCACATTCCTCCAACCTGTGTGATCCCTGCACCCTGGCTCCACCCTGGGCACAGGCCCCAGAAGCAACATCATATTTGCTCAGATCAGGCCAGCATGAGCCATAACTTTCTTGGTCAGGGACTTGTATCAGGGACCTGCTTGCTCAAGCCCAACCAAGAGCCCAGTCACAGGAAGAATACCTGGGTCTGGATTTACTGAAATTGGACCCCAGCCACCAGTTGGACCCTCACTACCCTTCCCTCCTGGGAGGACACTGTAATTAACTCCTTCCTTGTGCCAAGCCCACAAGGGGAGGAACATCTGGAGGGGCCCACACACCTTAGTCCTCTTTGAGGAAGAAAGAAGGAGAAAGCTGCCAGCTAGGGCTCAGGCCCCACCCTCAGGGACTGTACTAAGATTTTCAGTTCTGAGTGCTGAGGTCCACTGAGTCTTGGCCCCAAGTTTAACATGGTCGTTCTGGGCTCAGGCTCACTGCTATGAGCTTCCTGTACCATCCTTTCCAATTGAGTCCTTGGTGTGGTAAGAGTGAGGGGGCCACTGGAGGGGGGCCCTTCCAGGCAGGGTGGGAAAGATTTCCCAGGGGTCTCCCTGCTCTTCCAGTCCCAGTCACCTCCTCCTTCTAGGCCCTGCCCCCACCCACATCCACCCTCAGGTTATGAGGGATGGTGTTTTGAGTAGTTGTTCATAATCATCCCCTTGTCTCTTTCATCTTTGACTTCAAAGCCTTTCTAGTCCTCACCCTGCCTCCTGCCAAGATTGGAAAATTGAGGCAAAAGGGGACAGATACCTGGGACTTGGTCAAGAAGATAAGACCCAGGAGTTCAAGGCTTTCCTCTCACTCTACCCTCAGATTTTAGGCATATCTGTGAAGGGAGAGAGGACAAAAGACCTCAGGGAGAAAGAGATGAATTAGAGATGAGACCAATTTCTCCCTTGGTCCTAGAGTCTAATTCCCATTTTAACCCAATGCTGACCCCATGCTTTTCACCACCTTAGGCCCTAACAATTTCCAACCCTAACCCCAATACCTCTCTCTGATCTTAATCTCATCTTGGCCCAGTCTTCACACCAACAGCAACCCACAGCCCTACCCTAACACCTTTCCTGGCTCTTGTTCCTACCCAAGCAACCACTCCCTAAGCCAGCTCACTGCAGGCTCTCCCCTTCTTCACCACCAAGGCTTGAGGCCCCAGGCCAAAGCTAAGATGGCCAAGGAGCTGTGGCTCCAGACCTGGCCAGAATTTCTGAGGAAGAGACAAAGGAAAAGACCAGACTTTAAGCCAGGTGCCTACTCACACCTGTAATCCCAGTAATTGTGAGGCCAAGGCAGGTGGATTGCCTGAGCTCACGAGTTCAGAGACCAACCTGAGGAAGAGTGAGACCCCGTCACTAAAAACTACAGGTGCTGTGGTAGGTGCCTATAGTCTCTGGGAGGCTGAGGCAAGAGAATCACTTGAACCCAAGAATTTGAGGTTGCTGTGAGCTAAGCCATGGCACTTACCAAGGGTGTCCAAGTGACACCCTGTTTTAAAAAAAAAAAAAAAAGAAAAGACCAGACTTCAGATGGATGTAGGGAGCCAGATGTGGCTTGGTTGTGGGTTAATTCTAAGGGGTAAACCTGAGCAGGATCATGCCTAGGGCATGTAGGGCGGTGAAATGGACGGGCAGACCTCCACCCAAGGGTCTGGAAGTGCACTCTTTCTAAAATGTGTTGGGAGCTGTCTTTAATAAAGCATTTAGCAATTCCCCATGGAACTGGGTGGGGCACTATCTGCTGGAGGTAATTACTCTAATGAGCTTCCCGCTGAGCTTCCCGCTGGAGTGGCCTGCCCCAGCCAGGCCCCAGCTCCTCCCTGCCCTACCACACACATGCAAGCACATGCATGCACACATACACATACTCCAATTTGCACTCTGCTTCTTCCTCAGAACTGCCTGAAGACTTCACCCAGCCAGATGTCAAAAGCCCTGGATTTCCTACCTCTGTTCCTTCTTCCCCAGCTCTTCCAATATTCCTACCATTCTCTTCCCTCCCTTTCCCTATCTACCCAGAAAAGTGCAGTATTTAAAAGCCCTGTCTTGGGAGCCAGACAAACAGGTTCAAATCCTGCTGGGGCAAGGTGGCTCATGACTTGACTGTAGTCCTAGCACTCTGGACTATAGGCCAAGGTGGTTAGATCTCTTGAGCTCAGGAGTTCCAGACCAGCCTGAGCAAGAGCAAAATCCTATCTCTACTAATAATAGAAAAACTGAGGCAAAAGAATCTCTTGAGCCCAAGAACTTGAGGTTGTGGCATTCTAGTTAGGGCACCAGGATGAAACTCCGTCTCAAAAAAGAAAAAAAAGGCTAGGGCAGCACCTGTGGCTCAAAGGAGTAGGGCACCTGCCCCATATGCTGGAGGAGGTGGTGGGTTCAAACTCAGCCCTGGCCAAAAACTGAAGAGAAAAAAAAAAAAAAAAGGCTCAGCACAGTGGCTGGTGCTAGTAATCCTAGCACTCTGGGAGGCCAAAAGGGGAGGATCATTTGAGCTCAGGAGTTTGAGACCAGCCTGAGCAAGAACAAGACCCTGTCTCTACTAAAAATAGAAAAACTTGCCAAGTGTCCTGGCAGGTGCCTGTAGTCACAGCTACTAGGGAGGCTGAGGCATAAGGATTGCTCAAACCCAGGAGTTTGAGGTTGCTGTGAGCTATGACACCATGGTACTCTACCAAGGGTGACAGAGTGAGATTTTGTCTTTAAAAAAAAGAAAGTGGGCAGCTCCTGTGGCTCAGTGAGTAGGGTGCTGGCCCCATATACCCAGGGTGACGGATTCGAATCTGGTCCCGGCCAAACTGCAAGAAAAAAAAAAAATAGCCAGGCGTTATGGTGGATCCCCACTACTCGGGAGGCTGAGGCAACAGAATTGCCTAAGCCCAGGAGCTGGAGGTTGCTGTGAGCTGTGATTCCACAGCACTCTACCGAAGGCAACAAAGTGAGACAGACTATTTATTTAAAATAAATAAATAAATAAATAAAAGAATAAAAAAATTTAAAAAAGAAAGAAAGAAAGAAAAGGTTCAGATGAGAAATGAGGCTAAGCGATTGGCAGAAACTAACCAGTCAGCGAGCCAGGTAGAACCATCCACTGGGAGACTGTGGATGGCATATAGTAAGTACTCAAAAAGTGGCAACTTTTGTTATTCTCAGAAAGAAAGGAGGGCCCTGAGGTCTGAGGTTCACAAATCCAAGAGTTCCGCTTCTGCCCATCCAACCCATAAGCTGCCCTCTGCCCCTCTCCCCATCTCAGAGTGCAGTGGACCTGGGAATCTGGGAAGGAGACAGTGAGTCTCCACTCGTCTGTGCTGCTTCCTTCCTACCCTAACCTCATTTCACCCCTCTTTCCCACTCCTCCTCCCCCAACTCACCCAAGGCTCACATCAGTGGAAAAGATGAGTTTCTGGCCATAAGGAACTGAGTGGCTGCTACCTGTGTTCCTCTATCCCTCTTCTGGAGGAAAAAGGAGGACTCCAACCCCAGAAATGACATGAAACTTGCTCTCCCCTTCCTCTTCTTTTCCTTTTTCCTTTTTTTTTTTTTTTTTTTGTAGAGACAGAGTCTCACTTTATTGCCCTTTGTAGAGTGCCGTGGCGTCACACAGCTCACAGCAACCTCCAACTCCTGGGCTTAAGCGATTCTCTTGCCTCAGCCTCCCGAGTAGCTGGGACTACAGGCACCTACGCCCGGCTATTTTTTGGTCGCAGTTTGGCCGGCCAGGTTCGAACCCGCCACCCTCAGTATATGGGGCCAGAGCCCTACTCACTGAGCCACAGGCACCGCCCCCTTCCTCTTCTTGAACAAGATGAAAGCCTGTGCTCACATCTCTACTTTAGAGTTAAATCTGAGCCCTTTGGGAGTGATGTAGCAGAGAAAGAATTTGCTATAGAATGTGACAGATCCTGATTTAAATTTCAGCCCTGAGACTTACAGGCTGTGTGACACTGGCCAAGTTTTTAAACGTCTCTGTTTCCTCCTATGTCAAATGGAAAAAATACCAGCTATTCCATAGACTCACGGCTACCTCATAGAGTGAGCTCCTTCAGAAATTAAATGTAATAATACTTGGAATTCATTGCCTGGCACACAGTGGCTCCTCAATAAATTTTTTTCTGTGGCTTTTGAAGGGTGGGAGCCTATAGAGTCTAGAGCCAAGTAAAGGGTCTAGGCGCCAAGCTGTTGTCTCTGGGATGGGGCAAGTGCCAGCCCAAAACCAGCTGCAGGGGTGGGTGGTGCTGGGCGCTGGGGACTCTGGGGGTGCTCAGGTTTCTCTCACCATTCCTGATGCTGCTCAGGGCTTGTTAAGGCTGCCCTGGCTGTGGGTGCCAGGAATGGAGGGAGTGTGGGGCACAGAGGGAGGAGGCCATGAAGGGACAGACCAGGAAGGGGAGATGGTCAAGCTGCCCCATTAGTCTGTCTGTCCCTCTCGTCTCCTTTTTATCTTTCTCACTCTCTTTGTTTTCTGTCTTTTGATCTTTCTACCCTGGTCTCCAGTTCTGTGCCCAACTTTTCAGCTGTGTCTCTCTGTTTTTATCTTATTTCACTCTCTCCATCTCTCCCTGGTTCTCTATCCTTTTCCCTCTCAGTGTCTCTGTCCTTCTTGTCACCTGTTCTTACTTCTGCCACTCTTTCCCATTCTCTCTCACTCACTTTGTCTATCTGTTTCTCTTTCTCTCTCTTTGTCTCTCCTCTCCACACCTCATCTCAATCTTCAAGGTGACAGAGGAAGGAATGAACAAGAGGCATACAAACCCCCAGCTGCTCAAGGGCCAAAGTCAAGCATCCTACCCTCTCCTTTAGCCCTTACGATTCTGAAGCCTAAGCTCCCTGCAGCCTTGACCCCTCTCTCTATCTTAGGCACCCTGGCTACCCAGTCCTGGTACTGGATGGAAGAGACCCCCTCCAGACTTTTCTGGACCAGCTCCCTGCCCCCAGCTGTGCCTGAGCCCTCCCCACCCCCTCCCTCTCGCCTCAGATTCCCCTAATCCCTGCTCCCCCCGCCCTCCCCTCTGCCCCACTTTTCCAGGATTCTGATTGGCTGATTCTACTGACTGGGCTGGGTGGGAGGGGGCCGGCCAGGGAGGGGGCAGAGGGCAGAACCAAGGGAAGGGGACGCTGTCAGGCCCAGGCCCCTAGGGGGCCAGGGCCAGGCCACTGCCTGGGGGCAGCAGGCACCAGAAACTGAAGGTATGACAAGGGGTGGTCTCTATGGAAGGAACAGGAAAGGATCCTGGGGACCCTCTGGTCTGGTAGGGTCAAGAGAGGACAGGGCCAAGCATGCAGCCTCCTCTGTTTGCCTTTGTTCCTGGGAACCCTTGTGGCTGTCAGGGGTTGCTAGAGCAGGGGAGGGCAGCCAGAGCTCCCCAACTGGTGGACAGTGGGGTCAAGAAGGAAGCTAGGCCAGTGGAACCCCAGAAGGGTTCTGAGGTCTTTTGGGCTGTCCCTATGAAGCTTTGTAGAGCTCCTCCCATGACTCTGGAAGGAGGAGAAGCTTTCAGGGGAGGGTAGCTGAATGTCCGGCCTGGACTTTCATTTCCCCTTGGGGTGGGACCCAGGCATTCCCCTCACAGAGGCCAGGTCGAGGTCCCTCCTTGAAGGTGGAGCTGAGCACTGCTGGTGAGACAAAGGGGCATAGGGAAGAAAGAGAGAGAAGGGGCACCTCCCAGAGCAAATACCACCCACCCACTGCCTACCCCCAGAGAAGTCAACAGTTACTTAAGGATTTATAATTGGAACAAAATCATAACTCTAGGGAACCTAGAAGATTCAGCAGCCCATCTCCAAATCTAGGCCTTAATATTCCCTTCTGGTCAATGGGATGAATCAATCACTTGACTCTGTTCTTTCTGGGGTGATCCCAAGCTTTAGGATCCCTGGGGATGGGGGAAGCAAAACCAGAGAAGAAAAGGAATGGCTGGGGCCTGGGGCTCAGGAGTCCTGCTAGTGCAGCAGGCAGCCTGCAGAAAAGGTCTAGGCTCTTCCTGGGCGTGTAAAGTGCCTAAAGTTCTCTGGGGGAGGGAGGCTGGAGAAGAGGGAAGTGAAAAGCACCCACAAGGGAAGGTTGAGTCCCCACAGAGCTCTGTTACTCTGGAGCCAGCAGGGGAAGTGTGTACACAGACTGGGGGGTCACACTTCTGAGTGTGGGGGCTCCAGCCAGGGGGTTGGACTGACACAAGTTTGGGTGGGATTCCCAAGCTTTAATCTTCCTACCCCACAGAATGTTTTCTCTGCCCTTCAGGCAGCCTGAGCAGGGCAGGTCCCCTCCCTCTGCTACGGCAGCCCCCCATCATGCAGCCCCCACTGGACCTCAAGCAGATCCTGCCTTTCCCACTCGAGCCAGCCCCTACTCTGGGCCTTTTCAGCAACTACAACACGGTGAGTAGCAGCCTGCTTGCCTTCCCCACCCTCCTGTGCCCCGACCCTTGGTCCCACCCCTACCCTCATATGTCTCATTCCTTATCTTTTCTTGTGACTCCATCTTCCTTAATTCTAGTCAATTATAAGTATTGTTGGCTACGTGGGATACTATAAACAGCAATAGTAATAGCCTATATTTGCTGTGATCTCGCTGTGTGCCACACACTGTGCTAAGTATTTCATATGAATTACTCAGTAAGTTACTCTACCATCTGGAGAAGTAATGAGACTTATATTGGTGATAGTGACTGTGGGGAGGAGAAGGGGTGTGGATGCTGACTTCAAAATGAGGGAATAAGCAGGAAGATAAGCACTCCTGTCTGTAAATTCCAGCTCTCTGTAGCCCATGACTAGTTGCATAGGATCAATGGGGTAGGACCTGAAGGACTGGCAAGGTTGTCTAGATTTAATACAATATGAAGGCTCAGTGCCTGTGGCTCACGTGGCTAAGGTGCCAGCCACATACACCTAAGATGGCGGGTTCAAATCCAGCCCGGGCCCACCAAACAACAATGACGGCTGCAACCAAAAAATAGCTGGGCGTTGTGGTGGGAGCCTGTAGTCCCAGCTACTTGAGAGGTGAAGGCAGGAGACTCACTTGAGCCTAGGAGTTGGAGGTTGCTGTGAGCTGTGATGCCACAGCACTCTACCCAGGGGGACAGCTTGAGGCTCTGTCTCAAAAAATAAATAA
>CAUYQV010110538.1:0-21064 GCA_963574575.1 Galagoides demidoff
TTTTTTTTTTTTGAGACGGAGCCTCAAGCTATCCCCCTGGGTAGAGTGCCATGGCATCACAGCTCATAGCAACCTCCAACTCCTGGGCTCAAGTGAGTCTCCTGCCTCAGCCTCCCAAGTAGCTGGGACCACAGGCGCCCGTCACAACGCCCGACCATTTTTTGGTTGCAGCCATCATTGTTGTTTGGCGGGCCCGGGCTGGGGATTCGAACCCGCCACCTTAGGTGACGTGGCTGGTGCCTTAGCCAATTGAGCCACAGGTGCCAAGCCAAATTTTTCTTTCTTTAATAAAATTGAACTTAGTTTATCACGACCTTTTTCTCTATAAACTTTTTAATTCCTTTGTCATAATACTTAGCTTAAAACACAAATATGTTAGACAGCTGTCCAGACATATTTCTGTCTTTATATTCTTATTTTATAAGATTTTTTTACAAACTTTTTTTTTGTCTTTACTTTCGAAGCATTTTTGTTAAAAATGAAGTCACAAACACAGCAGTGGCCTAGGCCTACACAGAGTTAGGATCATCAGCTTTGCTGCCTTTCACCTCCACATCCTGTCCTGCTGGAAGGTCTTCAGGGGGGAATGACACGCACAGAGCCGCCACCTCCTGTGCTAACAAGGCCTTCTTTTGGAATATCTCCTCAAGGACCTTCCTGAGGCTGTTTTACAGTTAATAGATTTTTTTTATATAAGTCGAAGAAACACACTTTAAAATGATGATAAAACATATAGTAGTGTAAATACACAGACCAGCACATTAGCTGTTTATTATTGCTATCAAGCACAGTACTCTGTACTGCATATAATGGCATGTGCTGTACTTTTTATAGTGCAGGTTTGTTTATGCCAACAGCACCACGCACAGGGGAGTAATGCATTGCACAATGTTATGATGGCTATGACATCACTAGGTGGCAGGAATTTTTCAGCTTCACTGTGGTATGTGTGGTTCATTGTTGGGGCACATGACTGAATTCGCACTGGAGTGGGGTGGGCCATCAATGCAAAATGTCCAGTGACCTTGTAATGAGAGGAGGGAGACAAACAGGGGGAACGTGGCTACATGATGACAGAGGCAGAGACTGGAGTGATGCATCTGCAGGCCAAGGGTTTCTGGCACCCCCCAGAAAAGGAAGGATTCTCCCCTGTGGATTTCGCAAGGAGCACGACCCTACTGACACATTGATTTTGGATGTCTGACATCCAGAAATGTGATAAAATAAATTTCTGTTGTTTGAACCACTGTTATAGTGGCCCTAGGAAACTAGTACACTGACATTCTCACAAGTTGGAAAAAGAAACATTAAAAGGTGTAAGCTATGTGCTTCAAAAAAGTAGAGGAGAGGAAGTGAATGCTCATGCTTTGTATGGATAAAGTTTTACAAAGCCCTGCCCCATATTCCCTTCACTTCTTTGCACTCATGCTTGGACGTGCCCAAGCTTTCAATCTGATGCAAAACCATGGGCTTTGGGACAGCCTTTCCCTGGAGCTGTCCATGGTGCTGAGACATCACAATGTGAGGTTGTTAGTTGGTGACCGTGACTCTTCTGGAATTTCTTCTCAGATTTATGGACAAGAAGAGAGAAGAGACTTAGAGTGAGAACAGGAGGAAATAGACAGAGATCCATTGGAGGTTCAGAGACATCCCAAGAAATAAGAAAAGTAAAACTTTTGTGATGGCTTTCAAATAATTCCAGGAACCAAGAAGAAAACGACAATGGGCAATTAATTACTGGAACTTGAGTGACTGAAGGACGAGTTTTAAAAATGCGTTCTTAGCAGCACAGCCTGTTTGCATCCACAAATGCATAAACATGCTATGTGAATGTCTCCACCGAGTAAAAAATGACTTTTGATTTTTATGTTCTATTTTGATGAAAAATATTGGTGGTGTTTGCACTGTCTCAGAACAGACAGTAGAGTGGCGGATGTTGGTTTCATGTACTCTTGACAGATCTATCATGTTTTCTTCCCTCCTCTAGCATTCTGGAAGCACATTGTATTCCCCCCTCCATGGACCACACCTGGCAAGGTGCCTACCTGTGGTCGCCTATAGCTCAGTGTCCTCCTGACTTCTATCACAGCACTGATTTCATGGTATGCTAACTGCCTGTTCCCCTGTGAGCCTTCCCCTCTAGGCTTTGAGTCTCTTGAAGTCAGGAGCCACACTTTATTTGTCTTTCTATTGATAGAAATTGGACACATGCTTAGCACATGGGGTCTCAGTCACTAGTGGCTGAACAAACAGGAAAGAATAATTCTGGAGACTATGAAATAGATTTGGGTACAAATGAAGGTCCACAATGTCAGTGAAGACACTTAACTCCATAGTAGGTGCCTGTAGTCAGCTTGAAGTCATCTCAAAAGCTATATGTGGAAGGGAAGTTAAGCCCAGGGCTTCCGAAGGCCATTTGTGTCCAGTCTTGTTTATGAATGCAATCACTGGGTGGTAGGGAAAGAGTGCTTTTGCTTAATGACTTTAGTGCCAGCGAGGCTGTGATAAATGTCAACATTAAAGCAGTTTCCACTCCACTTCCTCATTCTCAGGTAGTTTATCTTCCTAGTAATTTGCGGACATGATTCCATTTGACCTGGACACGACCTTCATTTTTGTCTTGTCATGTCCACCTGCCCACTCAGCCACACATCTCTGAATCCTTTGGGTATGTCCAGAAACTCATTACTGAGGGAGCTGTGATTGGTTCTTTTCCTCCCGTCCCTTCTCCTGGGAACCAAGAAGCAACCTCTGACTGCTCCCACCCCAAAACAAAACCACCCAGGGTTGGGTGGACACCAGCAAATGACCCCAGTGACCTGGTATATTGGGAAGCACTGTTAGAAAATAATGGGAATCATATACAAAGCTCCATCCTCACTTAATGCACCACATATATTTCTTTTTCTGCTTGCCAAATGCCTCTGGGCAGGAATGGTACCCACGGATATGAAGGTCCATCCATCATGTGACTGAGCTTAGATATGTGTGAAATAGAACAAAGCTTTGGGACTCCTCAAGGTTACCAAAACCAAATGACTTGTTTGGAAAATGGAGTTTCCCTGGGGAAGACAGTCCTGTGACAGATGTCCACATGCACAGCAACCTGTTCAGCTCTCAATTCCCAGACTGTGGGGATGTCATCACCCATGGCTCAGAGACAGTGGTGTCCTATGGTCTTAAATGCCAAATAACATCCCCAGGGGAAAAAATTCTGTCTTCCTTTTTCTGAAGAATCTCACTCTTAAATGACTAAGCTCATTTCTTCCACTTTTGGGGGAAAATATAGGAGGTATTTTTTTTTTTTTGGTATGGAATTGGTTTGAGGAGGAACATTAGATGGCATAGGACCCATATTTTGAATTGATATTTAATCTTTGAGATCAGCAGAGGGAATATCCTGTGCTTTGGTTTCTTGGGAATACTACTATTATTGATTTGGGGAGGGGAATCATTCCATGGAGAGGTCACAGCCTGCTGTCATCAGTATTTGCATCCACAATGACTTCTTCATGCAGCCAGCCCTGGAAATTAGATCTCTTGATGTGTCTTTCGGAACAGGATTCATGAATTCAGAATCAATTTGGGGAGGTTTTAGAAGGCAATGAGAGGCTGGGAAATTAATCTACTTTTGTCAAGGCTGTGACAAATGGGATGGAGACTAAGGTGTGACTAGAGGAAAAGGATGGAGAGGCTGAAGTAGAGAACTTTCTCTCCCAGGGGTGGATTTCCAGTGGAAATGCATTTCTCAGCCATTTTGTGTACTTACCGTGTGCCAGGCTGAAGGTGCATGAGACATTATTATTCCCCACTTGCAGGGAGCTCACATTCCTTACCCCCTTCTTCCTTAGTAATAAAACTATGATTCTTTTTGTGTATATGAGGGGACACATTTATAAGCTCATTTTCCTAACATCCTTTGCAGCTGGGCGTGACCTTGTGACTAAGTTCTGGGCAATGAGATTTTAGTAGAAGCTTAGGGTGTCACTTCTGAGAGGGTTTCTTAAGCTTAGCTGGAAGTGGGAACTTTTGTACTTTGTCTACTTCCTTGTTCTTCCAGCCTAGAATGTGGGTGTGATGGCTGGAGCTCCATCTGCCATTTTGGATCATGAAGCGATGTGGAAGATGGCAGAGAAGAAAGAGAAGGAAGTAGAATCCCTGATGATCCTTTGGAGCTACCTCATCGTCCCAAATTGTCTTCTTTATTTTGCACAAAAAACACACTTTTATCTTTATAAAGTCACTATTTTCTAGGTCTCTATACTCAACCAAAGGAAGTTCCTACTGGACACAGTGAGAAGCCATTGTAAATAAAAATTAAGAACTCAATAAAATGAAGGCAAATACAAACTACTAAGATACTTGAGAAGAGGGAACCTGGGTGAGTCAGGGAAGACTTCACAGAGGAGGAAACATTTCAACTGAGTCTTGAAGATTGAGTAAGAGTCTACAAGACTGCAAGGTCAAGGGTATTTCAGGTAGCAGATGTCATGCAAGAATGTGTATTATTTAAGAAGAGGAAAGTATTTTGGTGAAGTACCCCGCTTCAGGTGTGAAGCAGCAAGAGCTAAGCCTATTATAAGCAATATGGGACAAGATCACATGCAATGTCTTAAAGGCAATGGGGAATCATTAAAAGATGTTAAGCTGGGAGAGAGTCCATGATGCAGACTAGGAACAGCATGCATGTACTGCTTTCATGAAAGGATTGAAAGTGAGTATATATTCACCTTCAGATTGATTATTTAGGAGAAAGGATTAGAAATCAACAGAGAGGTGATGGGAGGCACTCAAAGTGAAGGAGAGAGAAATGTGGTGACCCATTTGGCAGGATTGGAGGTGCCTGAGGAAGCTGCCTGCATGTGGGGAAGAGACAGAGGAGAGCACCGTGGGGCTCTACACTTCTCCCATGAATATTGCACTTGGACCTGCAGGAGGGGCCTCTCCATCACAGCAGGCCCCCAGTCTGATACAGGGAGCTGACTGGAGACTGTGTAGCAGCATTGTTCTGGAGAGAAGCCACAGGAGGGTATCAGTGACTCCCGAAACCTGGGTGTTGCAATGGTGCCATCTTGAGCTTTCAGCACCCAAACACTGCAACTACGTGGGGCTCAGGCCCACTGATGCTGCCTTGCACTGCCCCTGCCAGGTTGGGGAGGGAGCAGGGAGGCTGGTGCTCTCATGCACCCAGTGGCAGGTGCTGTGTACTCCCACTGCTGCCAGGAGACCCAGGCAGAACAAGTTCCAATGGACCTGGCACCTACTGCCACTGCCTGGGTCACTCTGCCCAGCCACAGCTGCTGTGGGACTGGGGGGAGGGTCACATACCTATACCCCCTGGCTCCTGACACTGATGCCTGAGCAGTGTTTCTTTCTAGAAACTTGGGTAACTGATGGAACTGGGTGGGGCAAATACACCACTGCCACTGCTGCTACCATCATCACCACTAGACAACCACAGGGGAACAGAAAGATGCAGGAGAGTAGCAGGGTTAAAGGCTCACAGTGCATCTGCCCATTTCCTTCCTGGAAAAGCTTACGGAGTAGGACATCATCCAAGGACCTCTCCTTCTCTTCACTGAGCAGCAGAGTTCCAGCAGAGTAGAACAGGCATATCACAAAGCTGTTTTGAGCTAAGATAAGATGTTCCAGATGAAAAGGAACTGACATGAGAACTCAGACAACATGAAAAAACAGGCTGTTCTGATACCCCCAAAGGACCACACTGGCTCTCCAGCAATGAATTCCAATCAAAAGGAACTTGTTGAAATGTCAGATGTAGAATTCAGAATATTAAACACAAGTAAGATCAATGGGATTGATGAGAATGTTGAAAACCAACACAAAGAAACCAAAAAATAATTCAGGATATGGATGAAAAATTTACTAAAGAAATAGATAATAGAAGAAAAAAAAATATAACAGAACTTCTGGAAAAAAGACAGTCATTTGGGGAATGTCAAAATACAGTGGAAAGTTTTAAAAACAGACTAGACCAGGCAGAAGAAAGAACTTCAGAGTTTGAAGAGAAGAGTTTTAAATTAGCCCAGTCAAAAATGAAGATAAAATAATCAAGAAGAATGAACAATCTCTCCAAGAAATATAGGATTATGTAAAACAAACAAATATGGGTCATAGATACCCCAGAGGGAGGGGAGAAAAAGCAAATAGCATGGAAAGCATATCTGAGGGAATGTTGGAGGGAAATTTTCTGGTATTGCTAGAGATTTAGACATCCAGGCACAATAAGGTCAGTGAACGCCTGGGAGATTCAAGACAAGTAGTACATTACCAAGGCACACAGTCACTGGTCTTCCAGAGCTAAAGTGGAAGAGAAAATCCTGCAAGTTGTGAGATGAAAGTGCCAAGTAACTTACAAAGAAAACCCATTAAGATAATGGCAGAAACCTTACGAGCCAGAAGGGATTTGGTCTCATTTTCAGACTTTAACAGAATGACTTTCAGCCAAAAATTTCATATCCCACAAAACTAAGTTTTATAAATGAAGGGGAAATAAAGCAAACACTAAGTGAATTTGTCACCACTAGATCTGTTCTTTAGAAAATGCTTAAAAGTGCCCTATACATGGAACAGAAAGATCAATAGTTACTGCCAAGGACTAGAAACAGACTAGTGTAAAATCACTCAAAAGTTACAACTCACAGCTCTTACAAAACACAAAGAAGAGAACAAAGCAACATGGTAACAATCGACCCGATGACCAAAACAGTCTCTCACGTATCAATACTAACATTGAATGTAAAGTGTCTTAATGCCCCACTTAAAAGATAGGCGAAATGGATTAAAAAACACAAACCAAATATATGCCATCTCCAAGAAACCCACTTAACTTGCAAAGATTCTCATAGACTTAGGTAAAGGGGTGGAAAAAATTTCATGTAAATGGAAACCAAAAGTGAGTAGAAGTAGCTATTCTCATGTCAGATAAAATAACATTTGAATCAACAATGGTTAAAAAAAAAGACAAAATTGTCATCATATAATGATAAAGAAATCAAATCCAGAATACATATACATATATATATATATATATATATATATATATAAAGAATACATATAGGCACCTAACAGAGGAGGCCCCAGAAAGAAATGAGTGACAATGGGTGGGTGTAAGAAAGATTAATCTGATTTTTTGGTCTGCCTTTTATTTCTTATTCTTTCTAGAAACTTGGACAAATCACAGTGATTAGGTATGACTTGAGGGCTAGATTGCCTGGGTTTCAAATTCTGTCTCCATCACTTACTAGCTGTGTGACTTTGGGCAAATAATTTAACTTCTTTGTACATCAACAAACAGGCATACAAAAGTTTTTGTGAGGACTAAATGAATGAATATGCATGTAAAGGAGATGACGCATAAAAGTCCTCTTAAGTGTTAACTATGGTTTTATCATCATTATCATTACTCTGGGAAAAACAATAGAGAAAAATACAATTATAACTTGAGTATAACTGAAGTCATACTCAGCCAATTGGGAGCAATAAATGGGGGTAGTAGGGAGTGGTGGGGACTGTGGAAAACTGGAAAGCACACACCACACCTAAGGGGGCCAAGCTCTAGTTGATTATTGTCATGCAGGGTTGCATGCTTACTGTTTCAAAGAGTTGAGTTTTTAAAAAGAATCAGAACTTTTATGTCAAATCTCTTAATCTTGAAAAGTCACCCCTAATTATTTCTTTTACAATGTCTTGCCTATGCTAAATAAATGTATGTAGCAGAATCTCCTTATGAGCCTCCAGTTTTCTGTCTGTAAGACAAAAGCAGTAGGTATGAAGAGGGTAGGGCTTGTGGAAGCTTTGGGAAATAGCACCGATTGGAGTAGGCACATGGTCAGATGTGGGAGGAAGGTGGCCATTGGGGAAAGGTCTGTGGTGTCCTCGGTGCCTAGAAAGATGACTCCATTTACTCTTTCCCTTACTGCAAAGTCTTCTTGCTTCTCTACTCTCTTCTGCTGTCAGTTCGCAAGCTGTCACTAGGAGAAGCTTATGCAAATTCTGGGGCACAGGCAGTGTCTTGAAGCTGGGGCATTTCTCAGTTCTTATTTAAGAGCAAGGCTTTAAAGTCAAAAGACGTACAAGCATGGACATAACATTAGTAACAACACAAAATCCTTAGAAAAGTAAAGCTGGTCTTGGTTCTGTACTCAAGATTTTCCAAGGACTTCCTGTTGCCCTGGGAATAATTCTGAAGTCTGACTTGCCCCACAAAGGCCCTGCATACTCTGGCCTGTGCCTCCCTCCATGGCTTTATGCCTTTAGAGCTCAGTTCAAAGAGCTAAGAGAGGCTTTCTCCTTGACCACCCTGGCTAAATTAGCCCAAACCCGCAACCGTCTCTCTCTAGCCCAATATCCTGTTTTATTTTCTTCCGAGAACATGTTGCTTTGCCATTTATGTTTTCTTTTCTTGTCTATCACTTCCTACTACAATGTAAGATTGGGAAGGGAAGGGATTTGTAACTTAGTTCCAGGCGTACAGTAAGTGCTCAATAAGTACGTGTTGGATGAAAGAGGGTTCAAGAAATCCGTGAGTCACATATCTGCTGATGGTTTATCTTGGATCTTCTCCATCTCAGATCAGACTTCTGTTCAGAAAACAGCTTTTCAGGCCTTAGAATTTTTCTTGGTTCCCTGCTGACAGGCAGGGACTCTTACTGGCGATCATTACTCCAAGTCCTGACCGCCTTCTGGACTTCTGCACTTCTGCTCATCTCCATCATGGGCCCACGTGGACTCTTGGTGCACCCCCCAGCCTCCTGCTCAGCTGCCTGGAATCTACACTGCATGCAGGCCTTGTCAGCTCAGCCAGGCCCAGCCTTGGTTGACCCAGGAATTCCAGAAGGGGTGTGAGGGGACATTGCCAATGGGGAGAAAGTAGGACAATGTCCTATGCACCAGAGTCAATGATTGTGTGGCGGGCCACATGTCTCCTTCCTGTCCCTGCCCTTCTCTTATGTCTTCCCAATATGAATCCTTATGAATCCTTCCTTTCCTTTTCCTATCTCCTTTGACTGTATAACTTCAAGCCAGAAAGTTGTGAGAAAACATTTTTCATACAACTTAATGGAATCCATTCACAATTCTGTCTGGTTCAGGCCCACGACCTCCCCACCCTCAGAGAGTGCACAAACTTACGTATACAAGGGGGCTCAGATTGTTTTCTTGGGCAAAGGCACATAGTTTTCAACAGATTTTCTAAAAGATCGGTGTCCCCCAAATTGTGAACCACTGAACAGGCTTATTCCAGAGTGTTGATCCCAGAGTGATAACAACTTCCACCTATAGAATGTTCAGGAAAAGACAAACCCCTAGAGACACAAAGTAGGTTTGTGGTTGCCTGAGGGCTCTGAGTGGGAAGGGGACAAGGTTTTCTTTTGGGTGATGGAAATGCTCTAAAATTAGATTGTGGTGATGGTTACACAACCATGTAAATTGAAAAAAATCGTTGAATTGTACCTTTAAAAGGAGTGAATTTTATGGTATGTAAGCTATACCTCAGTACAGCTGTTAGAAAAATAGACACTGAATTTCAAGGACAGCATGAAAAAATATAAATGTCTCATTAATAACTTTTTACCCTGTTTGATTATATGTTGAAATGATAATATTTTGAATAAATTGGGTTAATAAGAATATTTTTTAAAATTAAAAAGGGGCAACTGGTGACCATGGGCTACCTCTCTAGGAGAAGGATGTTGAGCAAAGCCAGGGAACTCCATGTCCCCTTTAACTGAGTAGGGGTGGAGGTGGAGCGAGAGGGCTTCCTAATCTCTGTCTTGAAGGCCAAGATCCCACTGGTCAGATCGCAGGTGGGACTTACTGATGTGGAGAGGTTCATCCTCAGGCTTGGTTGAAGACGACTCGTTGTCTTCAATGTCCTTGCTGCCGGTCACTGGGGTCATATTCTGGGGCTCGTCTGAGCCGGGGTTCACAGAGAGCATGCTGCTCTGGGGGGATGAGCCCCCACTGGTCCGGGTCAGACTGAGTGTGGAGCCGCGACGACTTGGCTTGCGGCTGGCGGCTCGCACTATAGGAATTTTGTATTTTTTGGACTGAAGGAAACAGAAAAGGAAGAGAGATTTTAGAAGAGAGAAGGATGGAAGAAAGGAAGGAAGAAAAGAAGGGGGAGGGACGGAGAAAAGGAAGGGAGGATAGGAAGGAAGGAAGGGAGGAGGAAGGAAGCCTGGGTAGAGAAAAAGCAAAAACCTGGCTTTGACTGTGAATTCCTTTTAGCGCTTTCCAAACACTATGGGACATATCCCGGATCTGGAGTGACCTTTTGCCACACATGAAGACAATTTAAAAAACTGTGTCTTATTTGAAGCAAGTGTGACAGCGCTTACTTTATCACACAAGTGCATGATTGCCTAATACGTATTCCAATGATGTTGCCAAGACCCAGAATAGTTTCTAACTTTTCTTTTGTGATAACTGTTGGAGTTGTTTTCTCAACTGTAGAAGATAGGCCTAATTTCTTTAGCTACGTCTTTGTTTTGCTCTCCAAATCGCATGCATCAACTTCTTATTTACCTAGTTGATGCCTGGGCCTCAAAGAATGAAGATTTGTATCCACCGGGGTTTCTAAAGAATGCAAGGTGGAAAAAATTCGAGGCGGTGGAGTTGGGGGAAGCAGATTTGTTTAGTGAGGTGGCATTCATTCCTGTGGGGGAAGGCGCTACGGTTGTGATGGGTCACTCATCCTAGATGAAATTAAGCCGTGGGGAGGGGAGGGGAATGTGGATTTTTTTGAAAGAAAGGGGTTTAAAAGGGTTGGCTACAGGAGTGTGTGTTCGTGTGTGTGCATGTGTCTGCCCTCCTGCGAGACTGGTGTCACGCAGAACACACTGTTTGGGGTTATGTCCTCATTTAACTCATGATCCAAATTTCAGAGAGACTTCCTAACTTGCCCAAGATCACACAGCTAGCAAGTAGCAGAACCAGAACTCAAACCCAGGTCAGGTTAATGCCAAAGCTAATTACTATGCCGTACTTAAAAGCACTTTGGAAGCCTTTTTTGGTGGCATTGAAAATGCCCTTGATTTCATCCTCATGATTCTTTACAGCATTTAAAATGCCAGGTTTACAGTGGGGAAGAATAGGTCCTCAGCCACTTAAGCTACAGTTTATACTCAATTAATAGAAACAATTTTATCTGCGAACATTTAAAATGAAAACTCTCGAGCAGCAGGCTGATGTCTTCTTTAGATGAAACTCATAGCGTCTGATATTCTAGGAGGGGAACTAGGGAGCAGAGACAGCACTGAAGGCCACACCAATATTTAACATGTTGAACAGGGGGGTGGAGAGAATTCTATTTGCAGGATTCATTTCAGGAAGTCCATTGTATGTGATCAGAAGTTGTATTTTGATTGGCTTCCTTGTGTGTGTGTGTGTGTGTGGGGGATCTTTCCTGTTTTAGAAGAGGGGAGGGATTTCTTGGTTGCACAGGGGAAGAAGAATGTGGGGGAAGGTTGCGGCTGGCAGTAAAGATGAGCTCTCTGTGACCACCTCTCTATCCCCTAAATCTTCAGCAAAATTCCATATAAATGACAGGATGCTTCAGGATGTGACACTTGGCGGAATTTGGAGTTTGAGCTGAGTTTAACTAGATCTCCAAGGGGATATGCAGTTTACAAAATTACTGTGATAAAGAGAAAGCAAATACCAGGAGTTGGAAAACTTTGATAAATTAGGAGCTTGGTACAATGCTTCCTGGGTCCTGCCATTGGTCCGGAGCTTGTCAGCCTGACCCTCTACTCCCTGCCACCTTCAGGAAAGAGGATGTCAGGGTTCAGGGATAATACACGTAGAAGTTGCTGCTTTATGTTTTATCTAGCACAGTATGAATTCCTGATTCCAGAAACCACACTCTTTAGATCAGTGAAATTTTTGAGGCCAGGACAGGTTGTGTCACAACAGAGCCTGGAGTCTTGTAATGAGCGCTCGAGTCAGAGCCAGGGAACCTCAGGGACAAACCATGCCTCGCTTTCCTCATTTATAAAACAAAAAGAGTGGGCTGGGATCATCTCAAGAGAACCTTCTATACCCAGAGTTCTATGTGCATCTTCCTTGAGCTAGGATTTTATCTTATGCTCTTAAAGTTGCCATTAACTGAAACTTAATTAACTGCCCTAGCCAGGAAATCCAAAGTGAAAGGCTGACACTTCCGACTGAGAATGGCAGAAAAATAAAATGTGGGGGGGAAGATGCGACAGGCACTTTCAGCATCTTGCTTGGCCTTTATTGAACCAACTCTTTCTGAATTGACCGAAATCCCTAAGTGCTGCTTCCTTATTTTTTATATTTCACCCAGGAGTGGTGTCAATCAGCTGCTGGCTCCCACCTCAGTAGAGGCTGACTTTTGGCAACAGAGGAAAAGATTTCCTTGAATGGTTCCTTACGCTTCCTATGAAGCAGGGGTTGCAAACTGGTGGCCCATGGGGAGGTATGCTTAGCTACTAGGATTTTACGACATTGGGGGAATTTTATATAACAAACTAAGATTTTTGTTTTCTCTTGGAAGTAATAAGCCCAGGGTTCCCATTCCCATGTGGAAAAACGAACTAGAGCCCAGCAGAGTTTCTTTCCCTTAGGTGTGCACAAGTGCCCTGGTTTGCCACAGACCTCACCACTCCCTACAGTACTTCCACTTCTGTCCCATGACTTGCCCTTATTGGTTAGAAATCTGGCCTGATTTCTCCATTTATATGATTTACCTGGTCCTTAGGAACACTGCCTTGGCACTGGCAAACTCTAACACACAGAAGGATATCAGGGGCTGTGGGAGTTGGTGAGATGCTCTCTTTCAAAGTCCTCTTTTTACGGGCAGAGAAACTGAGGCCAGGAGAAGAGAAAGGACTTATCGAGAATTGAGTCACTGTACCTGAGCCCTGTTTTCTGAGTCCAAATATAGTGCACCTCACCCTTACAGTGGACCGTGCTGCAGCCCAGGTTTGACCCTGCAAACTTGCTGGGGGATTCAGTTTGTGAGTCTAAGTATAGCAAGTCACTCTCCCTACCCCCACCAGTTTTAGTGGTGAATATTACTGAAGGACTTTTGTGTTGTTTTCTTCAGGTTTGTGGCTCCTGCTGCTTTTCCTGTGCATTCCTGGAGACAGATGCACACGATATCTCCATAGCAACTTTCTGTAATAAAAACAAAGGCTCCTACTTCTCAAGCCTAGGAGCGCCCTGATGAAAGAGCAAGAAACTGGTGAAATTCTCCATGTGGGGCAATTACAAGCATGACATCATGGAGAACAGGCACGTGAAAAGGCCCAAGTTTAATAAACAGACCCCAAATTAACACCTGTCTCTGCCAGTACCCAGCAGGGTAACCTCATGCAAGTTACTCAGCCTCTCTGAATCTCAAATTCCTCCTCTGGGGAGGAGGGGAATAAGCATAGAGCCCCACGGGGTTAGCAAGAGGGCATAGTATACATAAAGAGGTTCCTTAGTGCAGAACCTGGTCTGTTGCAATTACATTGAAAAGTGGCCTCTAAAAATTATACAACTAAAATAGTGCTAATCATGTTCACATTTTAAAAGCGACTTTGCCTAATGTTTCCTGGGGTTCTTCACTGAAGTTGAGAGGTAGGCAGATACAAGCCTTATACGCATTTCATAGACAAGGAGACAGGTTCAGCAAACAACAGTTACCTGCTTGCTCAAGGACCTTCACCTATCTTAATGTTACCTCTTGCCATTGTTATTATTACTGGGCTTGCGTTTTGAGTAGTTAAACTTGGGAGGTTCTAGGTCAGAAATAGTTTTGGGTAAAAAGAATCTATGTCTTGACATCTTCTTGATAATAAACATATGTCCCAGTGTGTGGGAGATCCTGCCAGTTGAAGCACTCATTTCTTGTTTTCTGATTGAGTTTAAAAAAAGAGAGACAGAGAGACAGAGAGGGAGAGAGAGAGAAATGACTGTTATTGATTTAAAGATAGAGTGAGGTGAGTCCATTTCCTTCTGGTGACAATCTTATTAAGCAGCTGCTCAGCACCCCCTCCCTTCCCCATCAGGTAGTGTCCAGCCAAATGTCATTTCTTCTGTAATCCCCAGATAACCATTTTAATTAAAATGTACAAAAACCCTCCAACAGCGTGTAGTTCCGACTTCTCTTCACTGCGAGAACCAACTGGAAAAAAGAATTCCCATCTGAAGAGAGACCTGTGAAAATGCTCCTGGGCTCAAGTTTGGGCCTGGGAGCCGGGCGGTCAGCCCGCCCGTGGTTGGTTACCTTTAGCGCTGGTGCTGTGATGAATTGTTCCCACTTCTGTCCCATGGACTTGTCCTTATTGATTTTTTTTATTGTACTCTTGCTTCCACCAGGGTCCCTGAGTAAGAAACAGTTTAATGAATTTTCTGTTTCCAGAGCTTCAGTTTATTACACGTTCTTTTAAGAAACGTAATAAATAGAGGAAGAATGGTGGCTCGTCTCTGTTGGGATTTTTTTCCCCCTCCTCCTGTACTTGGGACAAAGCAAAAGGCTTTGTCAGGAGCTGGGTTTTTTAAGTGGAATTGGGATCAGAAGGGACCACAGCTTACTGGGAGGGGGCTGAGGGAGGTGCCTCAGGAAGGTGGCAGGTAGCTGCATCCTTTTTGCATCTATTTGTAGTTTAGACTCCTGTCCTCTCATAGACTCCTGGGCAAGCCTTCAGTTACTCCTGGCATGGAGGAAACCCACGTTCATTTCTGTATTTCTGCTTTGGCCATTGCCTAAGGGTCCCACCATCAGGGACCCTTCTGAGTTGAACAGAGAATATTACGGGTTTGGACTGAGTTGAGGGGAGCTCGGGGGGTGGACTGCATAATGAAAATCACTGATTGGAGGTTTATCCGCCAAAGTTCTCTATGATTATGTGTAAGACACCCCGTGCCTTCCAACTGAATCATCTCCATCACTGTCACCTTGTGATATAGTCACTGTCATCCCATTTCACAGCTGAGGAAACAGACTCAGGAGGCTGATGCCACTTAGCCAGATGTGGATTTACAAAGAGACTAATGAGGCTAAAGCCTTGGGGCCCCTCGCATACATGGGTCCCTGCTCTGGGGTCCCGCACCTAATTTTGTATTGTAATTTTTGTATCTTTTTTCTTAAAGTCTCCCCTTCCCCAATTAAATAAGCTTCAGGTCAAAACCTGCACCTTCCCTTCAGGCATTGAGAACTTTCTGGGTAGGAGACTTGAAGGCCCAGCAGGTGCTGTGGGTGACATGCCCACCACCCCTTCTTGGGAACCCATGAGACCAGACATGTGGCCAAATTCATACTTTTGGCATTTTGGAAAGGATACGCTGCACACCCTGTGTTAACAAAGCCCCCCCGATGGGGTCTGGAGCAGCCACCTGTACCCGAGCACATTGTCATTTCTGCAGGGAAGCACGTGGAGCATGTGGATATTGACGCTAAGTGGGATAGATAAAGACTGTAAATAGTCTCAGCCCAAGTTCTGCAGCCAGTTTGGTTCTTGTCAGATTTTGCTACCGAATGAGCTACAAAAAAATTAAGTTTTCAGAGCTTTTTGGATCTTGGACTTGTGGTTCTAGGGCAGCGGGTCTGTATTGATGAGTAAGCAGGGGTCTCAGCCTGCCGTCTCTCCACCACCTTTACATGTCTACCGACTAATCGCTCCGTCTGTCTCTTTGTCCACCCATCTATCAATGCAACTCTTTCTTTAGCTCCCTTTTCTCTGCAGAGAGGATTTTAGATGGCTAGGATCCTTTGTTTAAAACATTTGGCTGGCTCTCACCTAGGCGAGAGCAGGGACTGGAGGAAATAAGATGGGTAGACCTGTTTTGATCAAGAGAAACAGGGGTCCAGGCTGGTTAGTACTGAAGGCAGGCCCGGAGGTTGGAGAAGTGCTCAGATATAGAAGGGAAAAGGTGATTGAGATGAACCTCACTTAAGGCTGACTTCTTATGGCCTGGGGGGCCAGAGGGGCAGAATGGGATGGGGTCTTCTCACTAGTGGGACCTTGTTGAACATCTACCAGCAAACAGCTACCCTGTGAGAAATACACACAGACCCTGAGGTGGACATCGGGCTGGGGAGGTGGGATGAGAATGTGCTGCTGAGCTTTTGTAAGATTTTATGTTTGATTACACAATCAAAAGACCTCTGAATAATTAACAGTGAAGCTCAGTTAAGTTGGTGCTGCCTGCCTCCCCCCTGAGTAATCAAATTAGGGGATATTTAAAAATCCATCCAGAGGAAGCAGCAGTAGCAATACTTCAGCCCTATAAACAATATTTAAACTAGCGGCGCTTTTGAAGTGTGATTTGCGGATCGCCAGCTGGAAGCGTTAGTGCTTCGCTTTGAGAGTTTCCTTCAAGGCTATAGGCTTTTTGCTTTTCCCTTTGCTCAGGCAGCCCCTGCTGAGCCTCCAGCCTCTTCTTGAAGTTCAAAAGCAACTCCCTTTCCCCTTTTAAAATTAAATCTGGTCCCAACCAAGCTTTCAAAATCTTAAATATTCGGGCCCAATCGGGAAGATGGAAGTTTTCCGCTAATGCTGACTTCCAAGATGACCCGAAATCTATTGTGACTAAATAAGTTAAAAATGCAGCAAGATTTCCACAGACCTTAAAAGGGCTCGGAGCCCTGGCTCTTGCAAAGCCATTGAGACAGAAAAGACCTGGTTAGACAGAATCGGTCTTTCTGATGTTTCATTTTCAGTAGCAAATAAACCAAAGAGGAAGATCAATAGAGTGGGAAAAATAAAACCACCCAGCTTGGGTCAGCCACGTTTTGTGGAAAAGGGCCAAAGCAAAGTGATGTTTCTTCCTCACGTCTGGTGGGGTAATTGTGAGTGTCGTTGGCCAAGTAGTGCCTGTTCGGTCCCTTCCCTGAAGGCAGGCATAGCACTGTGACTTGCTTTATTCACCAATACATGAGTCAAAGTGTCATGTGGCACTTTGGACAGATGCTTTAAGAACCAGCCCTCAAGTCATCAGATTCCTTTTTTCTGCCTTGTTGATGGTAGAAGCTTGTGTTGAGATGGGGTTTCTATCAGTCTGGGTCCCTGACTGACTGTAATGAGCACAAGGCCCACTTGTTGGACATGCAGGGCGAGCAAGAAGGAGCTTCTATTGTCTTAAGTTGCTAAGATCTGGGGAGTTGTTCATTACAGCAGCTTAGCCTGGCTCACCTGACTGATTTACTGTCTGTGTGACCTCAGGCAGGTCTCTCTCAGCATCAGAACCAGAAAAGTGTTATCTTGGTGGTTAAGAGTGAGTAGCAAAGTATCTCAAGAATGGAAGAAAAAGTATCCAATGTACTCAGTCTTACTATGAAACTAATTTATAGCTTTCGTACGAAAGCTATAACCCAATTATAGCCCAAGAATATGGGGAAAGAGGAGGCGGGGGAGGGAAGGAGGGAGGATGGGTGGAGGGAGGGTAATTGGTGGGACCACACCTATGGTGCATCTTACAAGGGTACATGTGAATCTTTCTAAATGTAGAATATAAATGTCTTAACACAATAACTAAGAAAATGCCATGAAGGCTATGTTAACCAGTTTGGTGAAACTATTTCAAATAATAAAACCAGCACACTGTACCCCATGACTGCATTAATGTACACAGCTATGATTTAATAAAAAAAAAAAAAAGAGAAGAGTGAGTTTAAGAATTGGATAGACCAGCTGTTCCAGTCCTCTGCCTCACTGCTTCCTACCTGTGTAACTTTTGTGTATGTAATTTAGCCTCTCTGAGCCTCAGTGTTCCCATCTGTAAGATGATATTAGCTATGCCAAAAGATTGCTCAGGAGAGGAAAAGAAACGGGGCTTGGGAAGGGCTCGGCAAGTGCCTTGTAAAGAGAACTGAATATAGTTCGGCTGAAACAATGTCATACTTGTTTTCAATGGAGATTTTTGAGTGGCTTAGAGGAAGAGCTGAAGATGGGCAATGAGGTACTAGGGCAGACCCATGGGGGAGAAGGAACTATAATGTCCAGACCATAATTCCTCCCTGCTGAAGCTTTCTGGGGGATCCTGTTTTACAAACATCAAGGGAAGAGGGCATTGAGCACCACCAAATTTCTTTTAACTGTATCTACCAAGCACATTTTGTTCTGGGCAGTCAGTCACTTGAAGAGATCTGTCCATGGTGGCAATCAGAGTTATTTTCTGAAACACTTTCCTCTCTCTTTGAGAACTCTTGTTTGGGGATAAAGCATCGATGTCTTTGGGTGGAAAGTCTTCTGGCTGGTTTTAGGATGCATGTTCACGTGTTCATAGCCAAAGGGGAAGAGCTATTGATTTTGCACTGGGGAGGAGGCAGAGGTCAGAGCTCTTGCCATCCAGACCAGGTAGCTCTGTCCTGGCCCCTGAGTGATAATGTGGTTATCCTGCTATATTCTCCCACTCTGCAGAGACATCCACTGGAGTACCCAGAGCGGAGGAAGGATATAATTAAATCAGTGTGAAGAGATTACAGGAAATCAGAGATTTCACTGAAACATCACCTACTCATGAGTCTTTCCTTGACAATTTAATTTAGAAGTAAACCCCCCACCCAGTCACTATCATGTTGCCCATCAATTTTTTCATAACGTTGACTGCTATCACAGTGTATCCTGATTATTATATGTCTATTATCTGTGGGTTCCCTCCTACCCTCAGAGAGAAGTTCCTGAGAGCTGTTTTTTTTCTCTGCAGTATCCCTAATAATAGTGCCTGGAAAAAGCAGTTAGAGGAAACTGAGATATTCTTTCCTTCTTTCTTTTATTTTTATTTTTTTTATTAAATCATAGCTGTGTACAATCATCATGGGGTACAGTCCTTCTTTCTTTTTTTGAGACAAAGTTTCACTCTGTCACCCTGGGTAGAGTGCAGCATAGCTCACAGCAACCTTAAACTCTTAGGGCTCAAGTGGTCCTCTTGCCTTAGACTCCTGAGTAGCTGGGGCTACAGGTGCCCACCACAATGCCCAGCTAGTTTTTCTTTTTTTAGTAGAGACAGGGTCTTGCTCTTTTTTGTTGCTGTTGTTGGGGATCCACTGAGGGTACAAGAAACCAGGTTACACCGATTGCATTTGTTAGGTAAAGTCTTGCTCTTACTCAGGCTTGTCTCAAACTCCTGAGCTCAAGCAATTCACCTGGCTTGGCCTCTCAGAGTACTAAGATTGTAGGGGTGAGCCGCTGTGCCTGACCTGAGATTTTCTTGATGGGGGAAGGGTACCACATGACAATGGAAAAACAATTTAAATATAAAACATTTAAATAAAAAATTGCTAATGTGTGTTGTTCAGAATGTTGCTGCATTGTTTCATGAAAGCAAAAAACCTGGAAAAGACATGAGGGTCTTGGATACTGGTTAAATATGTTTCTGAACATTCAGATGGTGATAAACACCATAGCAGAGGTTCAGACATGGAGAAATGACTCTTATATATTAAGTAAAACAGCAAAGATTTAGTTGTAAAACAGTATGGGCAGAATGGCACTTGTAATTATTTTATAGAAGAAAATTACATATTATACATCATATCCTCTTGATAAATCAGGTCCCTTTTGTATCCTGGGGCTATTCTAATAAGTGCCACTTTGTGGTATCATTTTTGAGGGGGAGGGCACAGATAATTCTTCAAAGTAATTGAAGACTTGGACTTTTAGCTACAAACAGCTAACAACCTTTTAGAGGTAAAGCTCTCAGGCTTTGTAGTAAGGTTACCTGGGTTCAAATCTTAACTCTTCTTTTGCTAGCTATGCAACTTTGAACAAATGATTCACATTTTCCATGCCTTAGTTTCCTCATGGGAAAGTTGGAATGAGGCTTTAAATGGAGTAATACATCCAGAGCACTGACTGACCTCTTAGAAAGCACTCAGGCAAGGTACGGTGGCTCATGCTTGTAATCCTAGCACTCTGGGAGGCTGAAGTGGGAGGATCAGGAGTTAGAGACCAGCCTGAGCAAGAGTGAGACCCCTGTCTGTACTAAAAATAGAAAAATTAGCTGGGTGCTTTGGCGGGTACCTATAGTCCCAGCTACTTAGAAGGCTGAGGCACAGGGATTACTGAACCCAGGAGTCTGAGGTTGCTGTGAGCTGGACTGATGCCATGTTACTCTATCCTGGGCAACTGAATGAGACTCTGATTGAAAAATAAAATAACAGAATGAAGTAAAATAAAGCACTCAAATTATAGCTGTTTTCAGCATAAAACAGTAGAAAGATTTAGGTGTTTGTGTTTTATTTGACACATCAAAGTATAGCAGTCCATCTATGCTTTTCTAAAGGAAACGTGGGTTCTTTGTGCCTGGGGAGCTCAGCCCTTGAGTGTCTTAGTTTCTTAATACAAGTCAGGATTGCACCCACCTGACCTCCCTAATTAAGAGTAGGTCCAGTGGTGTCTTTCTAGAATAGCCTGTAGCAATGAGACTTAGATAACTCTTCTGCTTCTGTGGCCCCAGGGAAGAGCACAGAATTTCTGGGACTATAGGAACAACTCCTTGGAGGTGTGTGCTGTACCCTGCCTGGAGGTTCAACTGGTAACTCTTCATTTTTTCCCATTGGGACTGAGAAAGAGGCCTGAGAGGGTGGTGGGGGAGGTGGTGTTAGAACTCAACACATTTCCCCACCATTAGATGTTGGTTGTCTGTTTCTCTGTCAAGTTCTACTCATTTCTAGCTAGGCCTTATATTGGTCTTGCAAAGTCTCTATTAAGAATCACACCAATACAGCTTTATCTAATTCCTAAATCCAAAAACCAAAACCCAAAAAATGTTAATAACTTATTCACAGCAAGATGTGACATGAACTGATTAGAGGCTATGAATGGCCTTTATTATGCACTGATAGTAAACATTCACCTATTTGTTTTCTGCAGAGATACTGTGTTTGATGATGGAGAGTGGTGTTCTAAGTGGCATATGCCCATATTTCCTTTTTAAAATTAAAAAAAAATAGCTGAGAATGTCAACAAATGGAAAAACATACCATGCTCATGGCTGGGAAGAATCAACATTGTTAAAATGTCCATACTACCCAAAGCAATATATAATTTTAATGCAATCCCCATTAAAGTTCCACTGTCATATTTTA
>CAUYQV010110539.1:0-10984 GCA_963574575.1 Galagoides demidoff
GCGCCTGTGGTCCCAGCTACTTGGGAGGCTGAGGCAGGAGACTGGCTTGAGCCCAGGAGTTGGAGGTTGCTATGAGCTGTGATGCCATGGCACTCTACCCAGGGGGATAGCTTGAGGCTCTGTCTCAAAAAAAAAAAAAAAGAAAGAAGTGTACTGAAGATCATGACAGCAATATCAAAGGCCTTGTGACACAAACATAAAAACTATTTAGAAAATGTTATAGAAACAACCTCATTCACACTGGCAAAAATGTGCACAAATGAGCTAACAAAATGAACAAGAACATACAACATTTTCATGAAGGCAACTATACAACCACTGATCAATTCAGATTTAAAAAGTCCAGAATAAATGGAGAATATTGTATTCATACCATATCAGTTGACAGAGAATAAAACATTACAAAGATAGCCAGTCTCAAAATCTCTCTCTTTCAAGATTTACAGATGTAATACTTTAACTTTAGCTGCCAAGATGGCCAAGGTTAGATTTCTGTCTTCCCCTTCTAAATTCAAACCTGGAAAACTGTAGAAGTGAGAAAGAAATAAAACACACACACACACACACACATAATATCACAGTTAAGTTCAAATGACAAAATATGAGAAAACCCTAAGGGAGAATCTAGATTGTTGAACTGTTACTTGTGCTTGGCCTAGGGGAAAGGCAAGGAAGTTGGGAGGTCTGTAGCCAGCATAGAGGACATTAGACAAGATAAGTAGAATGAAATGTTTAAATTTCTGCCCCTACTTCACTGTGGAAATCCCAGGCAGTGCCTCAGCTACAGGCACAAGCTAAGAGGAAAGACTGGTTTCACTACAGCAAGTAGAGCTCCAGATTCTGTGCTAATAACTACTCCAAACCACCTTAGTTGGTGAAGATTGGTCCTTCTAAAAGTTATTTTATTTGAAGATAAGACATGGACTAGGAATGGAGTATTGAACATGAGGGTGAATCAGACATAATGATGTTAGGTATGCTTCCTGACTCTGATAGTTAAAAAGTGAAATTCACTGCACTGGAATATAATACAATAGATAACATTTTTTTCTTGCTTCTAAAGGAGGACTTCACAAAATCTCCTGCTGCTTCTTGGCCTCTTTGGCGTGAAAGGTACATCTTTTAGGACAAAAGTCTTCAAAGTCTGTGCAACTCGGGAAGAGCCCGTGGGAAGGTGGTGTCTTGTCCAACAGGCCATTGCAATCTCAGAAACTGCAGCCATTCTCTGCAAAAGCTGCAGGGAAGCAAATGCCCAGAGGTGGCAGGGATAGGGCACCTCCCACCAGGCACTTAAACAAAAAGCCTGGAGCCACAGTAAGGGTCTTCAGGAGTGAAGACTGAGGATCCAAATGGCCCATAGAAAGGGTACTCAGGGTGCAATTCAGACCCGGGGGGCAGCTCTGAGACAACTGGCATGTGGGCCCACTGACCACTACCTTACCTTCAGGGCCACCTCTGGGGACTGTGGGTGTCTGGGCCTGGTGAGACCTGGGAGCATTCAGGTCCACAGAGGGTGGGGGCCAGGTTCTGTGGCAACTAATGGGAGGGACACAACCGTAGTCCATACTTGTCCCTGCTGTCAGCCCTGGGAATCCCCATATGTGGGGGGGGGAGGGTTTGATCCAGATGTGACTTCCACAGACTTCCATGTGGAGGGTTGAGCCACTCCAGGGCCTTGTTCTGAGTTCTGGGCTAAAGATCTGCCTAGGAGAGAGGGCCCAGCTCTGTCAAGATTGAAGGTAGGATGCTGAGGGAGGCCTGAGAAGGCCTCCACCTCAGGTAGAGGGACCCCAATATTCTGGCTCTCACCGTGCTGTGGGCTCTAGGCCACCCTGGGACACATGTGTTAGGCTGAGCCCCTCCCCCAAGAGGACTGTGGGAGTCAGAGCCTGGCGAGACACTGGGCATGCAGAATCATAGACGGTGGGGCCTTAAGGGGAGAGGGAGACGTCCTGCTACATCTCAAAAGCCCCATAGTCCATCCTTGTCTGCTACCTCCAGCCCCTCCCCTCCCTGCAACAACTTCCTCAGGGGACTGTGAGAATCAAAGCTTGATGATACCTGGGGTGACTCAGGACCAAAGACTGTCGATCCCTAAGGTAGGAGAGAAAGGTCCCACAGAACATTCTTGTCTCTGACCCCTCCCCCATCCTCCCATCCAGTTCCCCCTGCCTCCCGTCAGCCCTGGAAAGCCCCGTATGTGGCCGTGGGGGCAGGATGTGACATATACCGACTTCTATCTTGGGGGGGCTGAGAGAAGCGAGGACTTTGTTCTGAGTTCCGGGCTTGAGATAGCAGAGGACAGAGGATCTAGCTCTGTCAGGAATCAAAGTAAGACCCCAAGGGAGGATTGAGGAGGCCCCCACCCTAGGTGAGGGACTCCAATAAACCAACTCTCTCCTATGGTGGGCTGGGGGCCATCCTGGGCCCCACATGTGAAGCTGACCCCCTCCCCCACCTTTTTCCTGAGGGGACTGTGGGAGTCAGAGCCTTGTGAGACCTGGGGTGACTCAGGGTCATAGAAGGTGAGGCCCCAAGGGGAGAGAAAGAGGTGCCATGACCCTTCCCTCATCCCCCATTCTGTCCCCCCTCCCATCAGCCCTAGAAAGGCCCGTATGTGGCGGTGGGGGCTGGATATGACGTATACCGACTTCCGTCTTGGGGGGCTGAGAGAAGCGAGGGCTTTGTTCTCAGTTCCGGGTTTGAGATAGCGGAGGAGAAAGGATCCAGCTCTGTCAGGAATCAAAGTAAGACCCCAAAGGAGGATTGAGGAGGCCCCCACCCTAGGTGAGGGACTCCAATAAACTAACTGTCCCCTACTGTGGGCCCAGGGCCATCCTGGGCCCCATGTGTGAGGCTGAGCCCCTCCCCCACCTTCTTCTTGAGGGGACTGTGGGAGTCAGAGCTTGTGAGACCTGGGGTGACCCAGGGCCATAGAGGGTGAGACCTTAAGGGAGGAGAAAGAGGCACCAGACCCTTTCCCCCATCCCCCATCCTTCCCCCCCAATCAGCTCTGGAAAGCCCCGTATGTGGCGGTGGGGGCCGGATGTGATGTATACCGACTTCCGTCTTGGGGGATTGAGAGAAGCGAGGGCTTTGTTCTAAGTTCCGGGTCTGAGATAGAGGAGGAGAGAAGACCCAGCTCTGTCAGGAATCAAAGTAAGACCCCAAGGGAGGATTGAGGAGGCCCCCACCCTAGGTCGAGGGACCCCATTAATCCAACTCTACCCTACTGTGGGCCCGGAGCCATCCTGGGCCCCACGTGTGAGGCTGAGCCCTTCCCCCACCTTCTTCCTGAGGGGACTGTGGGAGTCAGAGCCTTGTGAGATCTGGGGTGACTCAGGGCCATAGAGGGTGAGGCCGTAAGGGAGAAGAAAGGGGCAACGTGGTCCATTCTTGTCTCCGACCCTTCCCCATCCCCCTTTTCTTTCCCCCCTTTTCTTCCACCCCTCTTCTTCCCCCCCTCCCATCAGCCCTGTAAAGCCCCGTATATGGCTTGGGGGCCGGATGTGACGTATACCGACTTCCGTCTTAGGGGGTTGAGGGAAGCGAGGGCTTTGTTCTCAGTTCCGGGTTTGAGATAGCAGAGGAGAGAGGACCCAGCTCTGTCAGGAATCAAAGTAAGACCCCAAGGGAGGATTGAGGAGACCCTCACCCTAGATCGAGGGACCCCATTAATCCAATTCTCCCCTACTGTGGGCCCGGGGCCATCTTGGGCCCCACGTGTGAGGCTGAACCCTTCCCCCACCTTCTCCCTGAGGGAAGTTAGAGCCTTGTGAGATCTGGGGTGACTCAGGGCCATAGAGGGTGAGGCCCTAAGGGAGGAGAGAGTGGCACTGCAACCCTTCCCCCATCCTGTTCCCCCCCCCATCAGCCCTGGAAAGCCCTGTATGTGAGGCAGTGGAGGCCGGATGTGACGTATACTGACTTCCGTTTTCAGGGGCTGAGAGAAGCAAGGGCCTTGGTCTGAGTTCCAGGCTTGAGATAGTGGAGGGGAGAGGGCCCAACTCTGTCAGGAATCAAAGACAGACTCCAAGAGAAAAATGAGGCGGCCCACACCCCAGGTCCAGGACCCCTAATAATTAAACTTTTGCCCTAATGTGGGCCTGGGGCCATGTGTGAGGCTGAACCCCTCCCCCATCTTCTTACTCAGGGTATTGTGGGAGTCAGAGCCTTGTGAGACCTGGGGTGACTCAGGACCATAGAGGGCGAGGCCTTAAGGAAGGAGAGAGAGGTTCTCCTACATCCCGGTAGTGGCCCCACGGTTCATCCTTGTCTCTGACTCTTTCTCGATCCTGTTCCCCCTCCCTTCCCTCACCCCTGGAAAGCCCCATATGTGGGAGTGGGGACTGGATGTGACATATACCGACTTCTATGTTGGGGGGCTGAGAGAAGCGAGGGCCTTGTTCTGAGTTCCCAGCTTGAGATAGAGGAGGGGAGAGGACGCAGCTCTGGCACTGTTGGAAGTCACAGCCAGGGGTGAACTGATGTCCTCTGGAGTACTTAGAGGGCAGATTCAGGCTTTGCAAGATCCCAGTAGTGATCCCTATAGTCCATCCTTGGCCTTGCTGTCTGCCCTGGGATGCCCCAGGTGTGGGGGGCTGGATGTGACAGGAAATGGGGGGAGGGATCAGAGACAAGGATGGACTTTGGGGCCGCTAAAGGGATGTAGCTTCCACCTGGGGGGCTGACAGTGGTGAGGGTCTTTTTCTGAGGTCCAAGCTTCATATAGATGGAGGGGAGAGGACCTGGCTCTGTTGTGAGTGAAGGTGAGACACTGAGGGAGGACTGAAGAGGCTCCCACCCAAGGTAGAGGGACCCCAAATAATCAGTTGCACCCCTGCTGTCAGCCTTGGGCCACACTGAGGCAGACGTATGAGGCTTGAGCCCTTCTTCCTTATACTTCAGGAGACACTGTGAGTCAGAGAGCCTGCTGTGACTCAAGACTGACTCAGGGCCATAGAGGTCAGGGCCCAGGCTCTCTGCAAGATCCCTATATGGGGGCTCCACATTCCTCATTCACTCTGCTATCAACCCTGGGAAACCTTGGGTGTGAGGAGCCCAATGTGATGTCTGTTGACGTCTGTTTGGGGTATTACAGAGAAAGGGCCTTGGTCTGAGGTCTGACTTCAGATTAGCAGAAGGCAGAGGGACCAGATCTATTAGAAGTGAAGGTGAGAGGTTGAGGGGGACTGAGGAGGGCCCCCCCGCAAGTAGAGGAACCCAAATAATCCAGCTCCACCTCTCCTATGGGTCCTAGGAGCTGTAGGTATGGGGTCCTGGATGTGATGTCCACTGACTTCTGCCGGGGGAGGCTGACAGGGGGAGGGCTTGGTCTAAGGTCTAGACATCAGGTCAGAGGGAAGAGGGTACAGCTCTGGTAGGAGAAAGGTAAGACACTGAGGGAGGATTGAGCACCCCATAGCATCACCCCTGTCCCTACTGTGACCCTGGGAGGCCACAGAAGAAATTTCACAAGGAGGCACCTCCCTAATTCAGCCTAGGAAATCTGAGGGGTGATGATGCAGGTCGGCAAGGGGTTGGGGGCCCAGGGCCTGCCAGCAGTTGAGGGGACACAAGGGAGGACAGAATACACTCCAGAACACAGGGGACTTTGGCACTAGGAGGCCCTGGGCAGGGTGGCCAGATGTGATGCATCTTTGCTTCTGCCTTCACCGTGTCAGAGGGGACGGCCTTGGTCAAAGGGAGTTATAAGTCAATAGAGGGGAGAGTCCGGGGTTGGGCAGGAATCACACGGGGAATGTTGGTGAGGACTGAAGGCACTAGGTGCTCCCACCCTACCCACAAGAAGGGCCCACTGAGAGCCCATCCAATGCTGTTCTTAGACCTGGGAGGCCCTGGCAGTGTTGCATATGGCATGGCTCATTTCTGGCACAAGGTTGGGGATGCAGTTCTCAGGGAGATGAGCACTTTGGTCCCCAAGTGAGGACAGCTAGCAGAGGAAAGAGTCCCAGGATCTGCCAGGCCCAAGCTGCACCCTTAGGGAAGACTGAAAGCGCCCTCAGCTGACAAAACAGCTGGGAGCACCACAGAAATCTGTCCCCACCCTGATAACAGCCCTGGAAAGCCTGTGTAGGGCTCAGGCTGAGGACCCCTCTCATATCTGAATCTTTGGTCTCAGGGAGGCAACGCCTTGGTCTGAGGGGGCTGCAGTCAGCTCAGCAGAGGGAGGATTTAAGGCCCTGCCAGGACTCAAGGTAAGAACAGAGGGGACCCCATTCACCTAACATACAGAACCAAGACCTGCTGTCCCCTCCCTCATGTCAGCTGGGGAAAGATGTGGGGAGTGGTGGGTGAATGGCCTCTCCTCACTTCCTCTTCTGGCGTCTCGGTGAGACAGGGCCTTGTTTTAAGGAGGTGGCCTCGGGTCAACAGAGGGAGGGTCCCAGGCTCTGCCAGGCATCCAGGTGATAACCAAGCAGGATTCTCCTTCCCCCAGGACACATGGATTCTACTGAATCTTATTCTCCTCTGTGGGATGCACTGGGCAGTTGTACCCACATAAGGGCCCCACACACCACCTGCTCCATCTCAGGGATGTGAGCCCTTGTTGCAAGAGTTTTTCACACCAGCAAAAGGGTGTGTTCTAGGGCCCACAGGGGAAAGATGAGGGCCCTGAGTGAGCACAGAGGATACCATCCACCCCAGGACAGTGGGAACCCCCCAGAGCCCAGCCCGCCCTCCTGACGGTGCTGGGGGGCCCCAGGACTTTGTGTGTATCTGCCCCCGAGGGCCCCTCACTTCCTCTTATGTGGCTCCAGGAATACACAGTGAGACCTTGGTCTGAGGCGGTGTCCTGGGGTCACAGAGCAGAGGAGGCCCAGGCAATGCCCAGAGTCCAAGTCAGGGCCCGCCCACCTCTGCCCTCCCATGGACAGAGGTGACCCCACAGTGCCTGGCCCCACCCACTCACTGTCAGCCGTGGAGCCTCATACTCTGCCAACCGGCTGCCCTCGAGGAGCCATCCCACTTGGTCTTGTAGGTGCTCAGGGGACAGGCCAAGCAGGAGGACAGGAGCCCTCCATGGCCCCTGAGCACCACCTATGGAAAAATCCTGTAGGCTTTGGGTTTTGCTAGAGTCCTAGGGTGTGGTTCTCAAAGAACCCACTGACATGCTTCCTCTCTCCTCAGGCCTGCATACGCCCTTGACCAGATCCATAATGTCTGACCATCAGGATCAGCAGAATCAGGGCCTTCAGGCCGAAGGAGAGGTGCAAAATCCCAGGCCTCAGGAGGAGGATGCAGCTGCCTCTTTCTCTGCTGGGATCCCAGGCCCCCTGGAGGAGGGGGCAGCTGCTGCGGGAGCCTCCCCCGCCAGTGATGAAGGGCACCAGCCTGATGAGGGCTCCAGTCCCCAGGGAGCTGAGGGGCCAGCCCCCCCCCAGGAGCTGGAAGACCCCGAGGTGCTGCGAGATGCCCTAGAAGATAAGATGTCTGATTTGATCCATCTGATGCTCCTCAAGTATCGAATCAAGGAGCCGATCACCAAGGAAGAAATGATGAGTAGTGTCGTCCAACAATATGGAGATCACTTCGCTGAGATCTTCAGGGAAGCCACCGACTGCTTGGAGCTGGTCTTTGGTATCGATGTGAAGGAAGTAGATCCGCCCAGCAACTGCTACATCCTTGTCACCTCCATGGGCCTCAGCTACCATGAGGAGCTGGATGATGAGAATTGCCTGCCCAAGGTCGGCCTCCTGATAATCATCCTGGGCTTCATCTTCCTGGAGGGCAACAGTGCCCCAGAGGAGGTCATCTGGGCAGCACTGGGCATGATGGGGGTGCATGATGGGTGGGAGCACTTCATCTATGGGGAGCCCCGGCAGCTCATCACCCACCACTGGGTGCAGGAAGGTTACCTGGTGTACCAGCCGGTGCCCCAGAGCGATCCTGTGCGCTATGAGTTCCTGTGGGGTCCAAGGGCCCATGCTGAAACCACAAAGATGAAAGTCCTGGAGTATGTGGCTAAGATTAATAAGAGGGATCCCAGATCCTTCCCATACCTGTATGAAGAGGCTTTGAGAGAGGAGGAGGAGGAGGAGGAGGAGGAGGAGGAGGAGTGAGCAAGAGTTGCAGCCGGGGGGGAGGGACACAAAGCCAGTACACCACCGAGGTCCCTTCCATCAACTTCTCTGGCCCATGCGACATTAGTTGTTTCCTTAGAGAGTAGTGGGAGGCGGAGTATATGGGGAAATCACCAGTTCATAACCTTTTTGTGTTCCTGTTATTACTTAGAAATTTGTTTTCCTTTTGGAATGTTTCAAATTTTGTTCTTTTTCATAGAAATTTTCATCTAAATTGGAGAATATTGTTCATCACATGTAATTTTGCTTATGAAAAGTAAGAGCTTCCTATACTGTAAAAAGAAATAGGGAAAATTTCCATTTTATATTGTTTTGGATGGAGGTTGGAATTAGAAAGTTATTGGAACAGTAATTTTCTTGGAAATGAGAAAGAACTTTGCACTTAAATATATGCAGTTATGAAATAGAGAAATAAAGTTTATAAAGTTATTTTCTGGCTTCTCGTTTCTTCAAACCTTTTTTTCTATAAAAATTAAAATATTAATATACATGTATATCTGAATTTATTTGGCTCATTTGGGAGTGTAGGAGAAATTTAAGCTTAATAAATAAGGCCCTCTGCTCACCGGCACATTTGTTCCCCAAATTTTCATTGAGAATCTGCTCTGTGGAAGGCCCTGGGTTAATAGAGACACTAGGAACAGCCAGGCCCACCCTCAGCCATGGGATTATGGCATCTAGGAGCTTGGGTGGTGAGATGTCCCCTATGTCCTAAGGGACAAGTAAGAGAAAGGCTGAGGGTGTAGGGCTTCTGGTGAGAGCAATTGGGAGTGAATACTCTGAGCCCAGGTGGTTTGGGGACTTTGGAAAACCACAGTTCCTTCTGTGGGAGCGGGTTGTAAGGAGCTCGGGTGGTGGCAGGGCCAGACTCTGGGACAGTGTGATTTGTGCCTCAGGGTTGAGAGCAAAGCAGAGAATAGAAAACTGCCCTGAGCAGTTCCATCTGATGGTGGCTACAGGACAGTAATGTCCACCAGGGGCAGGTGTGGAAAGAGTCCTGCCCTCTTGTCCCAGTGTGTGTGAGCCCAGTTAAGAACCAAGTGGTTGATTTCCATCGTCTGTAGAGATTTCCTGAGCAATTAGGGTGAATCTCCATGTAGTGAGGCCTGAAGCCATTGGCCAGATGCCCATCTGCCTGGCTGGGAGAACCAGACTGATGCTAATAAAATAGCATTTTACTTAGGTTATTTTTAGAGTAACTTGGACAGTTGTAAGTAAGATCTAGTGGTGGGGGGAGTTAAAGTGAAGGAACATAGTGGTTTGGATGGAAGAGAAACTGGGAGGAACAAAAAGAGTTAGTCCTTAATTTTATATAGTTTTAGAATATTCCAGTTAGTTGTGAGTCACTGTGGAAGGCTCCTCAACACTTAAATAATACATCCTGTAAGAACACTTACTGAGCAACATTTCTTTGTGTGTGATTTTCAGTTCAGGTTCCTATTCAGATGCAAATTCTCTGAGACGTATTGGAGAACAAAAATATTTTTTTCAGAGCAGAGAATGGGTGTGGAGTCAAAATAATATCAGAAATAAATGCCAGTCATTAAAGATCCCATACACACCAGCCACTGTGCTAGATATTTTAATACATATTGTAGGTTCTAACGGTCCTACAAGCTACCACTTAAATCGATGTTACAGGTGAAACTGAGGCTCCCGTTGCTGGGTAGTTTTCCCAAAGTCACATGGTTAGTGAACAAGGCTTCTTTGAATTCATTCACAGCCCATGCTGTTGCCACTCCTCACAGCCTTAGGTTGACCTCTGTCTCGGCATTCATTTCTCTTCACAGTACTCCGTAGTGTCTCTCAGGTGATGAAGGACCTGTGGCTATGGTAATGAAAGCAGGCCTAGCAAAGGACAGTGAGGATGATAATAAAGTACAACATAGGGATAGTCTGTGGGCGTGGGCTTGCTTAATGTAGGGCCCTCCTCTCTGAGTCCTTAGGTTCCTTGTGAGCTGACTGCCCAGGTGTGGGCCTTTCTGTTCTGTCCCAGCACTTTCCTGCATCACAGCGTCCTTCCCCTGGTTTGTCCCCATGGGCCATCCCTCTTGACTCTGGAACTGAGCTTCTATCAGCTCCTCCTGCTGTCTCCTCTAGAGACTGTGCAGAATCACTGCCTTCCCCATGACACAGAGCATCCTTTGCCCCCACAGAAACCCCTGGCTCTCCCATAGCTCACTCTTGCATCCCTCTGATAGCCACAGACACTTCAACTTAAAAGATTCACATTGGACAGAAATGTTTAGACATCCAGTCATTTCGGTGTCCAAATACATTCACACTTTCCAAAATGGGTGGTGAGTGGAGTGTGGTATAGTATATGACCTATTCATTCTTGAGATATAAAGTTAGAGAGAAACCACTTTGACATTTGCAATAGGAAACTAATGTGGTGTTTTATTTGAAACTCCCACTTATCACATATGCAGATAAATGAGCTTTCTTTGGAGGTCAAAACCAAAGTCTCCCTCATAAGCTAGAGTTGAGGAAAAAATGCAGAAATCACTGTGGAGCAAACATGAACTGAGGCTGAATTAAAACCCTGGAGATCCCCAGGATGTGAAAAAATGGTTCCTTAGAGGCTATGCTAGCTTGAATTTTAATAAATCAAATTTCTACTTGCTCTTGACTGGTACCTGCTCCACAGCAAAATACTGGCTTTCAGTGTGCCAAAGGGCACCTACACAGGTGTTCAGGTAGTAGCAGGGTAGCTGAATGATATTGTGGGGATCACGCCTATAATTTATCCTATTAGGGTACATGTGAATTTGTCTAAAGGTTGAATATAAATGTCTTAACACAACAATTATGAGAAAGACATGATGGCTATGTTATCCAGTTGGATGAGAGTTTTCCAAACTGCATATGGAAGCAAC
>CAUYQV010110544.1:0-18648 GCA_963574575.1 Galagoides demidoff
GCCTCCCAAGTAGCTGGGACCACAGGCGCCCGCCACAACGCCCGGCCATTTTTTGGTTGCAGCCATCATTGTTGTTTGGCGGGCCCGGGCTGGGGATTCGAACCCGCCACCTTAGGTGTATGTGGCTGGCGCCTTAGCCTATTGAGCCACAGGTGCCGAGCCATACTTTCTTATATCTTGACTTTCCTCTTTCCTAGTGACAGATACTTAAATTGTACAATCATCCTTTTTCCCCCCTGCTAGGTGAAGACACCCATCCCCCTACTTCTGCGAGGCCAGCTCCGGGAATACCAACACATTGGGCTGGACTGGCTGGTTACCATGTACGAGAAGAAGCTTAATGGCATTCTTGCTGACGAGATGGGGCTTGGAAAGACAATCCAGACCATCTCCCTGCTTGCCCACTTAGCTTGTGAGAAAGGTAACTATGTAGGGCTCAACCTCTTGGGTCTTCTTGGCTAGCTCCCTGGGCATCTTATTCAGTGGTAACTCTAGCTGCAGGAAGGTGAAATACTTGCTCTCTTGTGTTGTCTTAATGGCCTCATTGACTCTGGTAAGTAACTGTATAGAGAGGACAGCATAGGAGCTGGGATTCTTTTTTTTTTGAGACAGAGTCTCAAGTTGTCCCCCTGGGTAGAGTGCCGTGGCATCACAGCTCACAGTAACCTCCAACTCCTGGGCTCAAGCAAGTCTCCTGCCCTAGCCTCCCAAGTAGCTGGGACCACAGGCACTTGCCACAACGCCTGGCTATTTTTTGGTTGTAGCTGTCATTGTTGTTTGGCAGGCCTGGGCTGGATTCGAACCCAGCACCTTAGGTGCTGGTGCCTTAGCTACTTGAGCCACAGGTGCCAAGCTGGGGAGCTAGGATTCTTAGGAAGGGCAAATAGTGATCAAGGTTAAACCTGAGGAACCAGAACCATGAGGTTTGCATTTCCTTACCATCTGTTATTCTTCTGCTGAACAGGTAACTGGGGTCCCCATTTAATCATTGTTCCCACCAGCGTGATGTTGAACTGGGAGATGGAGCTGAAACGTTGGTGCCCCAGCTTTAAAATCCTCACTTACTATGGAGCTCAGAAAGAGAGGAAGCTCAAGCGGCAGGTTCGGTCTTCTATGTGGTCACTTCTTCCCATTGATGCCTCCCTTACTATTAGGCCCTTTCCTCAGGTTGAGTTTCTTTCTCTCCTCTTTTTGTTGCTCCATGCTTCTAATGGGCCTTCATCTTTTCTTCCAACCTGATTTGTGTCCTTTGATGACTGTAGTGTGTTTTCCTTTTGTTCTCTTTTTTTTTTCTTCTATCTGCTTACTTTTCTCTTTGATCCCTCAGGGCTGGACCAAGCCCAATGCCTTCCATGTGTGTATCACATCTTATAAGCTGGTGCTGCAGGACCACCAGGCCTTCCGCCGTAAGAACTGGCGTTATCTCATTTTGGACGAGGCCCAGAATATCAAGAACTTCAAGTCACAGCGCTGGCAGTCACTGTTGAATTTCAACAGGTAGAGATGGAGATGGGGATTTGTGGGAAGGTTGACTTGGCCTGAAGAACGGGTTGCCTGGGTTGAGAAGTATATCAGAATGCTTGCAAGGTTGTGCCCTTGCTTATCATCCTCCCTTTGATTCCCTCTGTCTCTTTGCAGCCAGAGGCGCCTGCTCCTGACAGGAACTCCTTTGCAGAATAGCCTCATGGAGCTGTGGTCCTTGATGCACTTTTTGATGCCCCATGTCTTCCAGTCTCATCGCGAGTTCAAGGAATGGTTCTCTAACCCCCTTACTGGCATGATTGAGGGCAGCCAAGAGTATAATGAAGGTCTAGTCAAACGCCTCCACAAGGTAGGGCCTGCAACAGTTGGTCAAAGTATTGGGAATATCAAGGAACTAAGGGAATCCAGAAAACCTGTGGGGAGAGGGTAGTCAGAGCTAGGCTGAATGCACCCAGTTGTCAAATTACATTGTTCTAGTGACTAGTCCCTTGCCAAGTTGAGTGACCTTCATTTTCTTTAATGATGATGTCTTTGTCCTTATTTTCTTTGAGTAGAATGATACTGCTGATCAGCCCCTACTTGGATTTATCTTTACCTGGGCTTCTTCAACTTCATGTTTTTGGTGTGTGTTCATCTCTCCCCAACCCTTTGGTCTTCTTTGGCTGCTCCTCCTTTGCCCAGCTTTTAAGTAACATCTTTCAGCATTCTGATCTTTACTTTTTTTGTCTTCTCAATCTCCATATCTCATAGGCATACTCATTTCTAAGGCTTTGACTGTTTCCTGTGATATAATGACTCTCCAATTATATTTTTAATCCCTTGACTTTCTAGATCACTAGAACTCTCAGTTTCTGGTTTGATATTCTTAATTGAAAGTTTTTCTCTTGAGCTTGCAATGTTGTAAGCTCTGGCCTTGTAGTCTGTTATTGCTACTTCATCTTGATCAGTCACACTATCATTTGGTAAACAAAGTTGGAAGCCAGAGAATCTTCCTTAACTACTACTCTTCTTTCATTTATCTCTGTTCCTTCACTTTTTCCATGTCACTATAGACATTGATAACTATATCCTATCAGATTTTATCTCCTGAGATTACAGATTTGCCTTTTGTTTTCTCTCCTATCAAGCCCACAATTTTTGTTCTCAGCTTCTCTTGATTGATTTTCATAATCTTATAAATTTATTAACTTCTCAAAATGTAGTTAAGTCATCTCTTCTGCATAGTTGGCTTGCTGTTAGTGCTTCCTTGTATCACTTCATATGTTGTGTTATCATTATCTTTGTGTCTGTCTCCTTAAGCAGATAACAATAGCAAGTTCCTTGAAAAGAATGATTTCAGTTGACTCAACTGTGTGATTGGTATTTGGCATGGTATGATGCATGGCTCCATGAGTGTTTGCTGATGGGTTAAAGCAGTGTTCATCAGGCCAAGACCCAGCTAGAGGGGCTAGGCTGGGACTCGCTGCTCACATTCTCCTGTCAGCCTCCTGCTTATTTGCTTCTAGGTTTTGCGGCCTTTTTTGCTGCGTAGAGTTAAGGTGGATGTTGAGAAGCAGATGCCCAAAAAGTATGAGCATGTTATCCGCTGCCGGCTCTCCAAGCGCCAACGCTGTCTCTACGATGACTTCATGGCACAGACCACGTAAGGGAGGCCTGAGGGTAGGCCCTGGGACCCTAGATTGTAGTGGAGGTAGCTGTCAGAATGTCTTATTTATTTTTCCTCTCTCCCCAGGACTAAGGAGACACTAGCCACAGGCCATTTCATGAGTGTCATCAACATTTTGATGCAGCTACGAAAAGTTTGCAATCATCCTAATCTGTTTGACCCTCGACCTGTTACCTCCCCCTTCATTACCCCAGGCATCTGCTTCAGCACCGCTTCTCTGGTGTTAAGGGCCACTGATGTCCATCCCCTCCAGGTAAGTAGTTGCTCTCAGAGTTATTCAACCCTGTATCTCTTTGACCTTTTTGACCCTTACTACTACCTTCAATACTGTTCCCCTATTTTAATGCTGTTGCCCTAGTTTCATTGTTTTCTAGCCATGTGATTTGTTCTTTTTATTTATTTGTTTGCTTTTGAGACAGTCTCACATTGATGTCCCCAGGTAGAATACCCTGGCATCATAGCTCACAGCAACCTCAGACTCTTGGGCTCAAGCGTTCTTTTGCCTCAGCCTCCTATAGGTTCCTGCCATAGCGCCTGGCTATTTTTAAAGACGGGGTCTTGCTCTTGCTCAGGCTAGTCTCAAACCCATGAGCTCAGCTTCCCAGAGTGCTAGGATTGCAGGTGTGAGCCACTGCCTGGCTCAAATTTACCATTTTAACCATTTTTTAAGTGTATAGTTCAATGGCATCAAATATATTATTGTGCAACTATCATAATCCATCTTAGAAGTTTTTAATCTTTTAATCTTCTCAAACTGTAGCTCTGTATTGGGTCCTCAGACTTTTTAAACGGGGGGCTAGTTCACTGTCCCTCAGATCATTGGAGGGCTGGACTGTGGGCCCCCAGATGAGTTGGCTACTAAGCAAGACAGGCAGCGGCAGCAAAAACACCCCGCAGGTCGGATAAATGTCCTAGGCAGGGCTGCATGTGGCCTGCGGGGTGTAGTTTGAGGATGCCTGCCTATATATTCATTAAATAATAACTGTCCATTTCCTCTTCCTCCCATCCTTTGCATTTGTCATTCTTTCTCTTTCTAGGAGTTTGACTCTTCTACTTACTTCATATAAATGGAATTATGGCTTATTTCACTTAGCATAATGTCTTAAAGGTTCACCAATATTTGTAGCATGTGTCAGAATTTCCTTTTAAGGCCGGTTAATATTCTACCATATGTTTGTGTATACATATATATGTGTTTACATACACAAATGGTTGCAGGCTTAGTATTGGAGACGTAAGTGGTTTGACTTAATATTTTTTGACTTTGCTGTGAATTTATTTATTTATTTAATTTAAAAAAGATTTTTTTTATTTTTTTGTGACAGAGCCTCAAGCTGTCCCCCTGGGTAGAGTGCCATGGCATCACAGCTCACAGCAACCTCCAACTCCTGGGCTTAAGTGATTCTCTTGCCTCAGCCTTCCGAGTAGCTGGGACTACACAATGCCCAGCCATTTTTTGGTTGTAGTTGTCATTGTTTGGCAAACCATGGCCAGATTTGGACCTACCAGCTCTGGTGTATGTGGCTAGTGCCTTAGCCACTTGAGCTATAGCGCCACCCTTTACTGTGAATTTATTGGGATGTTACCCTATTGTAAAAAAAAAAATTTTTTTTTTTTTTTTGAGACAAAGTCTCACTATGTTGCCTTCAGTAGAGTACTATAGCTTCATAGCTCACAGCAACCTCAAACTCCTGGACTTAAGCAATTCTTGGTCTTAGCCTCCCAAGTAGCTGGGACAACAGGCGCCCACCATAACGCCTGGCTATTTTTAGAGGTGGGGGTCTCGCTCTTGCTCAGGTTGGCCTTGAACTCCTGAGCTCAAGCAGTCCGCCCATCTCAGCCTCCCAAAGTGCTAGGATTATAGGCATGAGCCACTGGCCAACCCTATTGTAAATTGAGGAGGATCTGGACTTAACAATAGTTATGATTTCTTTACTTTATGATGGGCACATTAGGGTGTTAAATGCAATATTGACTTACAGTGTCTTATTAGACATAACTCCATTGTGAGATCAGGAGAACCTGTATCATTTTTTGCTTATTCATTACTAACAGTAGATATGTGGGTTGTTTTCATCTTTTGACTATTGGAAATAAAACTGCTGTGAACATGGGTGTACAAGTATTCTTTGAGTTCTTTCTATTTTGGTTATATATTCAAAAGTGGAATTGCTATATTATATGGTAATTCCATTTCTAAATTTTTGAAGAACTACCATCTTGTTTTCCCTAACAGCGATCATTTTACATTCCTACCAGCAATGTCCAGGGTTGTAATTCTCCCATATTTTTGCCAACACCTGTTCATTTGTTGTTGTCACAGCCATAATGGGTGTAAAGTGGTATTTCATTATGGTTTGATTTGTATTTCCCTAAGAATTAATGATTAGTGTCTTTTCATGTGCTTTCTGGTCATTTGTGGGGTTTTATCTTATTTGTTTTTTTTTCGACTCTCGCTATGTCGCCCTCTGCAGAGTGTTGTGGCATCACAGCTCCCAGCAATCTCTGTCTATTGGGCTTAAGCAATTCTCTTCCTTCGGCCTCCCAAGTAGTTGGGACTACAGGTGTCCGCCACAATGCCTGGCTATTTTTTGTTGCAGTTGTCATTGTTTAGCTAGCCTGGACTGTGTTCGAACCTGCCATCCTTGGTGTATGTGGCTGACTCTGTAACCGTTGTGTTATGGGCACTGAACCTTAAGACAGAGTTTTACTCTCTTGCCTGGGCTATTGTGCAGTGGTATCAGCATAGTTCACTGCAATCTCAAACCCTTGGGCTCAACCGATCCTCTTGCATCAACTTCCTTAGTAGGTGGGACTACAGGTGCATGCCACCAGGCCTAGCTGAATTATTTTCTTTTCTTTTTTTTTTTTTTGTGGGGGTGGGGTGGGGGAGACAGAGTCTCATTATGTCACCCTCAGTAGGGTGCAGTTGCATCACAGCTCAGCAACCTCAAACTCTTGGGCTTAAGAGATTCTCTTGCCTCAGCCTCCCAAGTAGCTGGGACCATAGGCACCTGCCACAATGCCCGGCTATTTTTTGGTTGTAGTTGTCATTGTTGTTTGGCAAACCAGGATGGGTTTGAACCTGCCAGCTCCAGTGTATGTGTCTGGCGCTCTAGCCACTGAGCTACAGGTACTGGGCCAATTTTCTATTTTTTTGTTGAGTGGGAGTCTTGCTATTATGTTGGCTAGTCTGGCCTTGAACTCTTGGTCTCAAGTACTCCTCTTGCCTTGGCCTACCGGTTTACTAGGATTACTAAAGGCATGAGCCACTGCACCTGGCTTCTGTTACCTTTTTTGGAGAAATAATCTGTTGAAGACTTGCTGATTTTTTTTTTTTTTTAAATAAGGCTTTTCTGGCAGCACCTGTGGCTCAATGGGTAGGGCTCCCGCCCTATGTACTGAGGGTGGTGGGTTCAAACCTGGCCCTGGCCAAACTGCAACAAAAAAATAGCTGGGCGTTGTGGCCGGCACCTGTAGTCCCAGCTACTTGAGAGGCTGAGGCAAGAGAATCGCCTAAGCCCAAGAGCTAGGGGTTGCTGTGAGCTGTGATGGTATGGCACTCTACTGAGGGCGACCAAATGAGGCTGTCTCTTAAGAAAAACAAAACAAAACAAAACAAAAAAAAACAAAAAATAGGGCTTTTCCATTATTGAGTCGTGGACGTTTTTATGTACTTTGGAAATTAATCCCTTATCATATGTATGAGTTGGAAATAAATACCTTATCCTATTACCTAGGTTGCCTTTTCCACTCTGTTGATGGTATTCTTTGATGTACAAATTTTTATATTTTGTTGTAGTCTGGTTAATCTGTTTTTTCTTTCATTGTCCATGCTTTTTATGTCATCTCTAAGAAATCATTGCAAAATTGGTATCTTTGACACCATGCTTGTGTTTTTTTCTTGTGGCAGCGGATAGACATGGGTCGTTTTGACCTTGTTGGCCTGGAGGGTCGTGTTTCACGATATGAGACAGACACATTTTTGCCCCGGCACCGCCTCTCACGCCGGGTACTACTAGAAGTTGCTACTGCTCCTGACCCCCCACCCCGGCCCAAGCCAGTCAAGATGAAGGTCAACAGGTACCAGGACTAAGGAATAAGAGGATGGGTTCCAAGAAAAAGTGGGTACAGCTGCCTGGAGGGATTAGGGTATCAAGAAAAGAGCTAAGAGGCTAGGCTAGAGTGTTTATATATGATGGGTACAAATAGTATAGAGCAATGGTTCTCAACCTGTGGGTCGCGACCTGCAGGAACTATATTAAAGGGCCATGGCATTAGGAAGGTTGAGAACCAGTGGTATAGTGGTATGGGGGAGAAAGAATAATTAATTATATGAGGGTTCTGGGACAGACTTTTGTGTTTGTAACTAATTTTCTTTTCTTTCTCTCTGCTTGGTGCTTTCTGATCATCTCCAATTTCTTTCTCTTTTGGGTCTCTTTCCTTTCTCCCATTTGCTTTTATAATCTTTTTGTATCACATCATGTTCTTTCTTCCTTTGTCTTATTCCTTATTCTCTTTCCCTACCTATCTACCCCTTTGATTTTTCCTTGTAGGATGCTGCAGCCAGTGCCTAAGCAAGAAGGCCGAACAGTCGTGGTGGTGAACAGCCCACGGATGCCCCTTGGCCCTGTCCCAGTTCGACCCTCTTCAGGCTCTGAATTCTCAGCCCAGCCCACCCCTAGCCCAATCCCCCCTGTGTTACCAGCACCACTGATGGTGTCAGCCTCACCTTCTGGGCCCCCCCTTATTCCTGCGGCCAGGCCTCCTGGTCCTGTTCTCTTGCCTCCACTGCAGCCAAACAGCAGTCCTCTCCCCCAGGGTAAGTTCACAAGGGAGCCAAAGATGATGGGTGGTGCTTCAGAAAGGTTGCTTAGACTGGGGAAGAAGTAGTGAAATTAAAGGAGAGCCGAGGTGGAATTGGGGTGTGTTGTTTGATGGGCTGGGAGTATGGAGGCTTCTGGGACCAGGCTAAGGCTTTAGTCAGGGTATATCTGATAGGTGTCTATTTTGTGTCTACAGTGTTGCCATCCCCACTGGGAGTCCTGAGTGGGAATTCACGGCCTCCCACACCAACCCTGTCCCTGAAGCCAGTGCCACCCGCCCCAGTTCGCTTGAGTCCAGCCCCACCTCCAGGCTCTTCTAGCCTGTTGAAACCCCTAACAGTGCCACCAGGTTATACCTTCCCTCCTACTGCTGCCACCACCACCTCTACCACCACAGTGTGTGCTACCACCACCGCAGTACCAGCTCCGACTCCTGCACCACAACGCCTCATTCTGTCTCCTGATATGCAGGCTCGTTTGCCCTGTGAGTTTTCAAGACTCTGTGGTTAGGAACTTGAGATGGGAGGAGGGCATATATGCCAGGGAGTTGGAGAAGAAAAGTTCAGGAGAAAAAAAAGAAAAGAAAAGCTCAGGGATGTTGGAGTATCATATTCTAGGCAGGCTGGCTTGGCACCTGTAGCTCAGCAGCTAGGGTGCCAGCCACATACACTGGAGCTGGGGGGGTTCTTCAAATCTAGCCCAGGCCTGCCAAACAAGAATGACAACTACAGCCAAAAAATAGCCACGCAATGTGGCGGGTGCCTGTGGTCCCAGCTACTTGAGAGGCTGAGGCAAGAGAATCACTTAAGCCCAAGAGTTTAAGGTTGCTCTGACCTGTAACGCCATGGCACTCTACTGTACATGTTGCCAAGGCAACATATTAAGACTCTTTCTTGGGGGGAGGCGCCTGTGGCTCAAGTGGCTAAGGCACCTGCCACGTACACCTAAGGTGGCGGGTTCGAATCCAGCCCGGCCTGCCAAACAATGACGGCTGCAACCAAAAAAAATAGCCGGGTGTTGTGGCGGGTACCTGTGGTCCCAGCTACTTGGGAGGCTGAGGCAGGAGACTCGCTTGAGCCCAGGAGGTGGAGGTACCGTGAGCTGTGATGCCACAGCACTCTACCCAGGGTGACAGCTTGAGGCTCTGTCTCAAAAAAAGAAAAAATTTAGGCAGGTGTTTTGTAGGTGTTTTGCCAAACATTGATAAGTTGTTATTAAGAACTTTGAAAGAATTCACATAGGGAGAAGACATGTAGGTAAGTAGTGGTAAAGCCCCGCAGCAGAAAATTACTTGGGGTAAAAGGGCTGCATAGACCTGGGGGGTATGTGTGTGTGAACTCAGCCTCATGGGAGGCCCTTAGAGGATGTAAAGGAGATTGCTAGCCAAACAAGTATAATTAGGAGTAGCACATCAAAACTCAAAAGTCTGTAGATGGAAGCTGAGTTTGTTGGGATGTGGTAAATCATGGGGAATTGGAGGAGCTGGATACTTGTTGTGGAAGAGTTGTGTGCTTCCTAGGGGTCTTTGAGGTGGCATCAGGCAGGGTGGCCTGTGTATAATGAAGCTTTCTCTGTTCGTAGCAGGTGAAGTGGTCAGCATTGGGCAGCTGGCCTCACTGGCACAACGTCCAGTAGCTAATACAGGGGGAAGCAAACCTCTCACCTTCCAAATCCAGGGCAACAAGCTGACTTTGACTGGTGCCCAGGTGCGCCAACTTGCCGTGGGGCAACCCCGCCCGCTGCAAAGTAGGTAAAACCCATCCCCTGTGCTGCCTTTTTCCTCCTCTTCCCTGTCCCTTTGTTTTTGTGGCTCTTTTTAGATGTCAGCCTTTGTTTCTTTCTCTTATCTTTTAATGGGTCGGGCTAAGGGGAATGATTAGAGGGGTTGTTGATAAAGATAAGGAAGAGGTCATACTCTAGAAAAGTTATTTCCTCTGTTCTTTTCCTCTTTTCTTGCCTTGCCTCTGCACCCTTCTCTGGCTGATAGCTGCTTCTCTCTTTCTTTCTCTCTTCCCTTAACCCAGGGAATGTGGTGCACCTGGTGTCAGCAGGGGGGCAGCACCACCTCATCAGCCAGCCTGCCCATGTGGCCCTCATCCAGGCCGTGGCCCCGACCCCTGGCCCTACCCCTGTCTCTGTGCTGCCTTCTTCGACCCCCAGCACCACCCCTGCCCCTACTGGCCTCAGCCTTCCGCTTGCTGCTAACCAGGGTGAGGCTCCTGGCCTTCCTATTTACTTAGCCTTTGCTGGCCTTGGTCCTTCCAGGCATGCCCTGGGGGCTACTGTCTGTTCAGCCTTCTCAGTGTTTTTCCCTTGCCAGTATCTCTGATATCTGTTCTGCTGCCACATGCCCTTGGACTTTTTTCATCCTTTGGGTCTCTTGTATTTTTTTTTTTTTTTATCTTCCACTCAACATAGCTTTCTTTTGCAGTGCCACCAACCATGGTGAATAACACAGGCGTGGTGAAGATTGTAGTGAGACAAGCCCCTCGGGATGGATTGACTCCTGTTCCTCCGTTGGCCCCAGCACCTCGACCTTCGAGCTCTGGGCTTCCAGCTGTGTTGACTCCATGCCCCACATTAACCCCTGGCCGGCTACCCACCCCTTCTCTGGGTACTGCACGGGCTCCCATACCCACACCGACTCTGGTGAGGCCTCTTCTCAAGCTGGTCCATAGTCCTTCACCTGAAGTCAGTGGTAAGTCCAGGTGGCTGAGACCAGAAATTTTTGCTGGGAATAGAGATGATACGGGGTGGCCTCAGGGTTTCTTAGTCACAGTAGATCCCTTCATTATCAGTATACTGCCTTGATTTATAGGGGGCCTCAGAACTGTGCTGACCTAATTCCAGAGTATAGTTGTTGGGATTTTGGAGGAGGAGAAAATGTTGTCACATTCCTTGGATTTTTGACCTCACGTTGTGGAAATGAACACTTTCTGGGAAATAAGGGGAGCTTGGGGATAAGAAAAAGGTGGGTCAGGGTAGCAGAAGGATTAGGAAAAGAATCCAGGGCTAACTTAACCTCTTGTCTCCACAGCTTCTACACCCGGAGCTGCTCCCTTGGCCATCTCTTCTCCTCTCCATGTGCCATCCTCTCTCCCTGTGCCAGCCTCTTCTCCGATGCCAGTTCCCAACTCTTCTTCTCTTGCTAGTTCTGTGTCCTCTACAGTCTCAATCCCAGTGTCATCTTCACTGTCCATCTCTGTCCCCACCACGCTTCCTACCCCAGCCTCAGCCCCACTCACCATACCCATATCAACCCCCTTGCCTGTTTCAGCTTCAGGCCCAGGTGTCTTAACCAATGTGACTCCAACACTGACACCTGTTGTTACAGTGGCTTCTGGATCTCCCTCTTTGGCACCAGCTGGGGCTTCCCCATCAGCGTCAGCCTTGACTCTAGGTTTGGCCTCAGCTCCATCCCTGTCATCATCTCAGACGTCACCTGGTCACCCTCTGTTGTTGGCTCCCACTTCTTCACATGTTCCAGGGTTGAACTCAGCTGTGGCCCCAGCATGCTCACCTGTCCTGGTGCCAGCTTCAGCTCTGGCCAGTCCTTTTCCAGCAGCTACAAATCCAGCTCCAGCTCAGGCTTCCCTTCTGGCTCCAGCGCCTTCTGCATCTCAGGCTCTAGCCACTTCTTTGGCTCCTATGGTGGCTCCACAGACAGCAATCCTGGCTCCTTCTCCAGCTCCTCCTCTGACTCCCCTTCCAGTCCTGGCACCATCGCCAGGGCCTGCTCCTGTCCTGGCTTCATCGCAGACTCCAGTTCCAGTTGTGGCTTCATCGTCTACTCCAGGAACCCCTTTAGCCTCAGCTTCTTCACTGGTGCCAGCTCCAACTCCTGTGTTGGCTTCATCATCAACTCAAACTATGGTACCAGCCCCAGTTTCATCACCTCTCCCGAGCCTGGCTTCTACGCAGACACTGGCCCTTGCCCCAGCTTTAGCACCCACTCTTGGTGGTTCATCTCCATCTCAGACACTCTCTTTGGGAACAGGGAACTCCCAGGGGCCCTTTCCAACTCAGACATTATCATTGACTCCAGCATCATCCCTGGTACCAACTCCAGCCCAGACACTGTCTTTGGCACCAGGACCACCACTGGGTCCAACTCAGACGCTGTCTCTGGCTCCAGCACCCCCTCTGGCTCCAGCTTCTCCAATGGGCCCAGCCCCAGCTCACACGCTGACTTTGGCTCCAGCATCGTCATCTGCTTCACTCCTGGCCCCAGCTTCAGTGCAAACACTGACCTTGAGTCCTGCCCCAGTTCCAGGGCCTACGCTGGGCCCAGCTGCAGCTCAAACCCTGGCGCTGGCCCCAGCCTCAACACAGGCCCCAGCTTCCCAGGCATCTTCCCTTATGGTTTCGGCATCTGGCGCTGCTCCCTTGCCTGTCACCATGGTATCCCGGCTTCCTGTTCCTAAGGATGAGCCTGAGACACTGACATTGCGCTCTGGTCCCCCCAGCCCTCCCTCCACTGCTACCTCGTTCAGTGGCCCCCGGCCTCGACGCCAGCCCCCCCCACCACCTCGTTCCCCTTTCTATCTGGTAAGTTTTATTTCCTCAAAGGAGAGGGAACAGAAGTTGAGTTTTCTTTGGAGTGTTGATAGAGTGAAGAGAACAAAATATTGTCACTTTTAACTTGGCAAATTATAAAACCTAGTGGTACGGACTAAATACTTGAGTGACATTTGGACAAGTCTGTCCTCTTTCTTGGGCCTATACCATTATCTATAAAATAGGAATAATAATCCATGTCTGCTTTTCTCACTGGGGTCATTGAGGACAAAATGTGTGTTTTTTGTTGTTTGTTTTTGGGGTTTTTGGCTAGGGCTGGGTTTGAACCCACCACCTCCAGCATATGGGGCTGCTGCCCGACAAGATGTGTTTTTACAAGTATTAATCACTTGTATGTTGAAGGCCTTTTTGTTACCAGTGGTCTCTTTAGTTCTTGGTTACCCTTTTGAGTTAGTATTGGCATGAAATTGCTCAATTTTACAGATGAGGAGAGTAAGCCAGTAAATGATATTCTAAAGGTTATATACAAGTAGTAAGAACACAGATGTTCTTATTCCATTGCTGTTTCCTCTTCCCCACAAGAGGCAGTCCTCAGAGACAGGAGGATGTTTTGGTAAAACCATCACTATCAAGTATTTGAACTTCTTCTTAAAAAATTTTTTTCTGGCTTGGCGCCTGTGGCTCAAGCAGTTAAGGCACCAACCATCTAACACCTGAGCTAGCGGGTTTGAATCCAGCCTGGACCTGCCAAACAACAATGATGGCTGCAACCAAAAAATAGCTGGGCGTTGTGGCGGGCACCTGTAGTCCCAGCTACTTGGGAGGTGGAGGCAGGAGACTCGCTTGAGCCCAGGAGTTGGAGGTTGCTGTGAGCTGTAATGCCATGGCACTCTACCCAGGGGGACAGCTTTAGGCTCTGTATCAAAAAAAAAAAATTTTTTTTTTCTTTTGTAGAGACAAAGTCTTATTTTATCACCCTTGGTAGAGTGTTGTAGTGTCACACAGCTCACAGCAACCTCCAAGTCCTGGGCTTAGGCGGTTGCTTTGCCTCAGCCTCCCGAGTAGCTGGAATTACAGGTGCCCACCACAATGCCCGGCTATTTTTTTGTTGCAGTTTGGCCAGGACTGGGTTTGAACCTGCCACCCTCGGTATATGGGGCTGGCACCCTACCCACTGAGCCGCAGGCACTGCCCTAAAAATTTTTTTTTTCATTTTTACTTATTTATTTATTTATTTTTTGAGATAGTCCCATGTTGTCACCCTTGGTAGAGTGCCATAGCATCAGCTCCCACCAACTTCAAACTCTTGGGCTCAGGCGATTGTCTTGCTTCAGCCTCCCAAGTAGCTGAGACTACAGGTGCCTGCCACAGCGCCTAGCTATTTTTATAGATGGGGTCTGGCTTGAGGCTGGTCTTGAACTTGTGAGCTCAGGCAATCCACCCACATCGGCTCCCAGAGTGCTAGGATTATAGGCATGAGCTACCACACCTGGCCCCTATTTTTATTTTCTATTTCAGAATATTATGGGGGTACAATTGTTTTGGCTACATGAATTTCTTTTGTACAGAGTATTTGAACTTCTAAGGGGTAGATGACATCATGGAATTTTGATTGACATATACTAGTTTCTTAAAGGTTGTGAGTTTCTGACTTTGACAGTCACATATTTCAGTTTTTTACCTTTATGTTTCCTATCTCATCATGTGCATTCTGGTAGCCATTTTTCTCCTCTGATTTCTCCTATATAATGTGGCGGCTAAGTTAAACTCACAGCTCAGCTTAGAGTAAAGAGCCCAAGAACTAATGAGAAGAAAGGTCCAGTGAGTCCCTCCAAGGCCCTCATTTCTCTTATTATCAGAGATGCTGCTTATTTTTTGCTTCAGCCTTAGTCCCATTCTCTACTAGTGCCACAGACTCCACCTTTGGTCTGTTCTTGATGTAGCCAGGTTGGTTCTGGCTTTTTGGAAGTAAATACGTGTAGTAAAGGGAAGAGAGCCCATCCTAACCCAAGGATAGCAGCTCATAGTCTGCTGGATTTTGATTGCTTTGTAATCAAAGCAATCAAAAACTAATAGCTTTTAGTATTCATTCAGTGTTAGGTAATGGCTTTTTGTCACCATTTATCCTTAAATACATCTCACACTGTTTACCCATTTAAAGTGTACAATTCAGTGACTTTTTTTTTTTTTGGCTGGGGCTGGGTTTGTGTCCTATCCACAGGCGTCCCCCAATTCAGTGACTTTTTAAGTATATTCATAGAGTTGTACAACCATCACCACTGTCAACTTTAGAGCTTTTTCGTGGGCCCAGAAAGAAACCTTGAACCCTTAGCCATCATCCCCTGATTCTTCTGTCCTTCTAGTTCTAAATGACTGCTGATCTATTTTTTGTCTCCCTGGATTTGCCTATAAATTCATAAAATAGTCTTTTATGACTAGCTTCCTTTACTCAGCATAATGTTTTTTGAGGTTTATTGTGTTAAAGCTTGTATCAACACTTCGTTTCTTGAATAATATTTCATTGTGTGGATACATCATATTTTATCTATTCATTCATCAGTTGATGGAGGAAATTAGGATATTTCCACTCTTGTCTTTTAAGAATAATGCTGCTATGAACATTTTATGCACACATTTTCAGTTTCTCTGAGATGTGTCCCCAGGAGAAGAATTGCTGGGTCATATGGGCAACTATGTTTAACTGAGGAATTGCCAAACTTTTCCAGAGTAGCTGCCCCTTGTGACAGTCCCATCAGCAGTCTGTGAAGATTCCAGTTTTCCACATTTTTGCCACCCCTTATTTGTCTTTTTTATTGTATCCATCCTGGTGGGTGTGAAGGGGTATTTTATCATGGTTTTGATTTTCATTTTCCTGTTGGCTACTGTAGAACATCTTTTCATATGGTTGTTGGTCATTTGTATATCTTTGAAGAAATGTCTGTTCTGATCCTTTTATTTTGTATTTACTTGAGACAGAATTTCATTCTCACCCAGGCAAGAGTGCAGTGGCATCATAGCTCACTGCAGCCTCAAATTTCAGGGCACAAGTGATCTTGCCTCAGCCTTCCAAATAGCATGCACTGCCATGCCTGGCTGATTTTTCTATTTTTTTGTAGGCACAGGGTCTTGTTCTTATTAAAGCTGATCTCTAATTCCTGTCCTCCAGCAATCCTCCTACCTTGGCCCCCCAGATTGCTGGGATTATGTTTGAGCCTTCATGCCTGGTCACCTTTGTTTGCTCTTTTAAAAAATGGGTTGTCTTTTCCTTATTGAGTTGTAAGAGTTTGTTACAAATACTTTCTCTTTTGCCTACAGTATTGGAGCTGGCTTCTCTTGGTTTTTCTTTTTCTAGAATGTTTTTTTTTTCCTCCCTCATTTAGAGTACCTAAGCCAAGAGGTAAAAGTCTAAGGTTAGCAGTCAGAAAGAGTGATTTAGGGCATTGCTCTTTTCAGGACCATCTCCTGGGGTCTGGTCTTCCCCATTTGTTCATTCTATTAACAGACATATTTGTTGAGAGCCTGCTTTGTGCTAGATACTGAACTGGATATTAGTTGATAATATTGAGCAAGGTTAGATATTGCCCTTGTTATACGTGGCTTGTAAGGTGAGTAGATGTGAATCAAATAATCATACAAATGTAACATTACAAGTGTGATAAGTGCTACAAAGGAAAGTTAGATGGTTTTATAGACTGTGAAGCTGGAAGCACAGCGAGCAGAATGGATTGGGTAAGAGTCATTTCCTGACTGTCATATTCACCTTTTTTCTCTCTTGGGTGATGATACTTGGATGTCTGGTTAGCCGTTCAGTCCTACGTATTCCATTCTGGCCATTGGCAAAAACCTGTTGGGAATTTGTGTGGCCCCTCTGTATCCTGTCAGAAATTTGAAGAAGGCTTCTACAGAAAAATGAGCTGAGGGGCCAGGTGCCAGTGGCTCACGCCTATAATCCTAGCATTCTGGGAGGCCAAGGCAAGTGGATTGCCTGAGCTCACAAGCTCGAGATCAGCCTGAGCCAGAATGAGACCTCGTCTCTAAAGTTAGTCAGGCGTTGTGGCGGGTGCCTGTAGTCCCAGCAACTTGGGAGGCTGAGGCAAGTAAATTGCTTAAGCCCAAGAGTTTGAAGTTGCTGTGAATTGTGACGCCACGGCATGCTGTTCATGGCAACAGAGTGAGACTGTCTCAAAATAAAATAAAGAAGCCTTCTAGTAATTGTTTTGGTCCCACTACAAGAAGAAAAGTTAGGTGTTTTGGACTTGAGTGTTGTATAGCAAAAGTCCCCAAATCATCCATTCCTTGCTGGATATGCAGATTTTTTCTTTCTTTTCTTTTCTTTTTTTTGAGATAGAGGCTCAAGCTGTCCCTGTTGGTAGAGTGCTGTGGTGTCATAGCTCACAGCAACCTCAAACTCTTGGGCTTAAGTGATTCTCTTGCCTCAGCCTCCCAGTAGCTCGGACTACAGGCACCTGCCACAATGCCCAGCTGTTTTTTTGTCATTGTTGTTTTAGTAGGCCCTGACCTGGTTTGAACCCACCGGGTCCAGTGCATGTGGCCGGCGCCCTAACCACTGAGCTATGGGCACCAAGCCTCTTTTTCTTTCTTTTTTTTTTTTTTGAGACACAGTGTTACTCTGTTGCCCACGCTGGAGTGCCATGCTGTCAGTCTAGTTCATAGCAACCTCAAATTCCTAGGTTCAGGCATTCCTCCTACCTCAGCCTCCTGGATAGCTGGAACTTCAGGCAGCCACCACAGTGCCTGGTCAATTTTTTCACTTTTTAGTAGAGATAGCATCTTGCTCTTGCTATCTTGAGCTCCTCCTAATCTCAAGCAATCCTCCCAGAGTGCTAGGATTACAGGTGTGAACCACCTCACCCAGCCAGGATATGCAGATCTTAATTTTGTATATTAAAGACATTCTGCTTTGGTAACATGCAAGGGAAGATCAATTTTTTCTTGCACAGAAGCTATTTCCTTTAACATTTCATTGACAACGTGGAAAACTACAAAAAGCATAGTGTGTTTTTGAATCTCATGGTTTCTATAGATTATTTATTTCTGTCTTGGAAGAAGTTGGGTTTTCTAAAAGGCTTTCATAGGACCTGTTGACACTGCTTGCTTTTTTTCTCCTCTAATTCCTAGGATTCTTTGGAGGAAAAACGGAAGCGGCAGCGGTCTGAACGCCTGGAACGGATTTTCCAACTTAGTGAGGCTCATGGGGCCCTGGCACCTGTGTATGGGACTGAAGTCCTGAATTTCTGTACCCTGCCCCAACCTGTTGCCAGCCCCATCGGCCCTCATTCTCCTGGTCCCAGCCACCCCACCTTTTGGACTTATACCGAGGCTGCCCACCGGGCTGTACTGTTTCCCCAGCAACGACTAGACCAGCTGTCAGAAATCATTGAGAGGTTGGCGGGGCTAAGTGCTAATGGGGAGTGGGTCTTGGGGCCTCAGAGTGGATGTAGTGCTTAGGGCTGGTGAAGGTGTTAACTGCTGGGGCATTTCAGAGTCCTATCTTTTACACTACTTACCTTCTCCTTTCACAGGTTCATCTTTGTCATGCCTCCTGTGGAGGCACCTCCCCCTTCCCTGCATGCCTGCCACCCACCTCCTTGGCTGGCTCCACGTCAGGCAGCCTTCCAGGAACAGTTGGCCTGTGAGCTCTGGCCCCGGGCTCGTCCTTTACACCGTATTGTGTGTAACATGCGAACCCAGTTCCCTGACTTGAGACTCATCCAGTATGATTGTGGTGAGTTCATTGGCCTGTGTGGGACCCTTGACATCTTTATCTTTCTTGGTAGCAAGACTGGTGTATCAGAAGGATGCTGCACGTAAGGTCTCATGGGATTTTTGTAAAGAATTACAGTTTTTTAGGGTATGTTTGTGGGCAAGATAGAGAAAGGGTTCTTGGCATTTATGAATTTAACTTTCATGGGCATTTGAACATATGTACTGTTATTTAGTGGTCATTTTATGAGCATTTTTCTTTGTTTCTTCTCTTTTTTTAGAGAGAGTCCTACTTTATTGCCCTCAGTAGAGTGCTGTGGCATCACAGCTCACAGCAACCTCCAACTCCTGGGCTTAGGTGATTCTCTTGCCCCAGCCTCCTGCGTAGCTGTGACTATAGGCGCCTGCCACAATGCCCAGCTATTTGTTGCA
>CAUYQV010110545.1:0-40577 GCA_963574575.1 Galagoides demidoff
TGTGGCTCAGTGAGTAAGGCGCCAGCCCCATATACCAAGGGTGGTAGGTTCAAATCTGGCCCCAGCCGAACTGCAACAAAAAAATAGCCAGGTGTGGTGGGTGCCTATAGTCCTAGCTACTCAGGAGGCTGAGGCAAGAGAATCGCCTAAGCCCAAGAGCTGGAGGTTGCTATGAGCTGGAACACCATGGCACTCGGCCAAGGGTGACAAAGTGCGACTCTGTCTCTAAAAAAAAAAAAAAAATGAATAAATAAAATAAAATAAAATCCCCTGCATGATTACATGCTCAAAAATGATGCTTGAGCAAGACACGAGAACAGAAGGGTCTCCTAGATGCAGGCGCAGCAGTGGCGTGTGTCTGGATACGCACAGAAGCAGGTGCTCTTGTGTGCAGCCTGGGAACCAACTGTCCCAGGGGTGGTGGGAAGACTTTTTAGCAGCTCCATGAGTGAGGAATTGAGGATCTGCACAGTGAGGGTTTGCAAACAAAAGATGGGTCAGAGAGGAGGCACCTGGTCTCCTAGAGGGGACCTTGTCTGTGTAACTGGGTGTTCTTTGTGACTGAGGTGTGCCTCTACTGGGCGACCACCACCCAGGGCCTAACTAACTGTGTCTGGGTGACATGGGTGTCCCTGCGCCAAGGCGTTACTAGGTATAGCCATACCCTGTCTGCATGTTCCATAGGTGTAACTGTGTGCGCCAGACCGAGTGTATGCCTGGATGGAGCTGAGGTTTTTGTGACTGCAGCTCCATGCCCCAGTGCAGTACATTTGGGTGGAATTGTGTGGCCCTGTTGAGACTGTCTCTGCGGTAGACTTGGCCCTACCGCTTGGGCTCTGGGCTCCTGGGGCTCTGTAGCAGATAGCCCCCCAGTCACAAGGGGGCACTGTGCATCTTCCTAAACCATCACCTCCAGCTGGTTTTCACTGTGTGGTCAAGGAGGGCTGGAACTGGCACCAAGATCCCCTGGGCCAGGCGGATTGCCTCTGTCCCTAGGTCCCTGGGGCAGTTCCTGGTCTCCTGAGTTTTTGCCCTGGGGTAAAGGAAGGATGTAAATCTCATGGGAGGGGTCCACAGAGATATTTCTCCCAATTGCTGCATTTAACAACTGAGGACACTACGGTAACCTGCCTCCAAGCTCAGGAACACATCCTAAAATTAAGCTAATACCAGAAGTGCAAACCACCTTTACTGTTTTCCACGCAGGCCTCAGAGTGCTCCCATTTGGCAGACAGATATTGATGGTGCATCTGTGAGGACCCTGGCCTGGGTTTCTGGTCCTGACTCCATCGCTTACCTCATGTATGACACTGAGTCACTCAGGCCCTTCTCTGAGTGTCTAATTCCCACCTATAAACTGAGAGGACTGTTGTGTTTACTCTTCAAGCCTCCTTTTTCCAGCATGGGCTGTCTAGCCCACACAAGTTAGAGGTCATTGCAATCTGGGAGCAATGCTGGCTGTGTGCACCTGCTGGGTGACCGCTACCCAGGACTTAATTATGGCTGGATATTAAGCATAGCTCAGAGGGGAGACACAGTCAACTTGGGGTCATGTGTGAATTGGTGGCAGAGCCAGGATGAGAAGGAAGCTAGCCTCCCGGCCTCTTATCAGTGTCCTTTACCCCATCTTCACCCTCTCTCTGGGTCCACTGATACAACCCCCTGTAGTCCTCTTGCCATTCCCTACAGCCATCTGCCTCCCATGTCTAAACTCTCCCAGGCAGGTACTGTGCTGGAGTACAGTACTGTGATGGAGATTGTCCTCTCCATCCTCTTTTACAGGAGCCCCATTTTACAGATGAGGAAAACAAAGGCTTGATAGAGTTAAGAAATAATAATGGCTCCTATTTTTGAGTCTTCCGTGACTGAATGGAAGACCCTGTGCTGGGTACTGACTGAAGTGGTCCAAGGGGGACAAATCTGGCTTCCAAAATATTCCCCAAAATAGGGATGAGCCCTGCACAGGATATGCCAGCCTGATTTAGACAGCAATTTGCATACAATTTACCCAGAAAGCTGCACTGTGAAAAATATAATTACTTTTTTAATATTCTCACTCTGATGTGAATGCTTACCGCCTGGTAATGAATTACTTGCTTAATGAAGATAAACCTGAATTGGAGATGCACTTCGGAGGGCTGCTGGGGCGGCCTGTTTGATGCCATCATTTGCAGCTGTTAATCTCTGAAATTGATGCCCTTGTTGGTGGGATCATAAATCGAGGGGAAAAATCCATGAGCTCCAGAACTTCCCGTTATTTGCTCTGTGTCTCTGGTGGAGCCACTTAGCCTCTCTGTGCCTCGGTTTCCTCGTCTATAGCAAAGGTACTGCGGTAAATTAGAACCATAGAAATGTGGGGATGGAATTGATCTTTATTTAAGAATGATTGAACATCTACAATGTGTCAGGTGAGAGAGAGAGAGAGGAGACATGATTTATTCAAAGACACACATGGACTAAGGCTTGTGAACTAGGACTAGTAACCACAGCCTCACTCCCAGGTGCTGCACCTGGATCTCTTCTCCTAAATGGCTTTGAACCTGTTTCCTGACTGATGGTGATGGGAGAGGGAGCTGGAGTCAGACTCTGGTAGGAGAAAAACACGTGTGGGCAGGTGTAGTCACTGCAAACTTGACCCATTCTATTCTCTAATGTTGGCCATTTCTGGGGACCAATCACAGCAGAACCCAGCCAGGTCAGGGCTGAGGAGCCAGGGCAGTTAAGTTGACAATTTAGTAAATACACATTTACCACTTTCTATGATCGTTCTAGGCTTTCAGGACATAGCCATGAATAATACCAACAAGGTCCCTGCCTACACAGATCTGAAATTCTAGAAAGGTGTGGTGAACATGTAGAAGTAATAGGTGAGTTAACTAAGAATGAAGATAATGTCAGCTAGGGATAAACGGCATAAAAGTTTTAAAATGGGTAACCTGATAAAGATCAACTGAGGGGAGTATTTTGACTTGTTGGTCAAAAAGACTTCCCTAAGGAAGTGACACCTGAGCTGAAATTGAAATGATGTTAAGAAGTCAGCTCTCAAAATACGAGGAATGTGGCTCTAGGGGAGATCTCCTATAAGGGATTTATAGGTTGTGGGAAGGATTTTGATTTTATTTTCAGGGCAAGGGGAAGCCACTGGGGCTTTTCATGAGGGGAGTGCTAAGACTTATTGGCATTTATAAATATCATTCTACAAGAAAAAATAGGAAATCCGGATAACTCTAGATCCATTAAAGAAATTGAATTTATAATGTAAAAATTTCCTACCTAGATGGTTTCACTGTTAAATTCTATCAAATATTTAAGGAATAAATGGGACCAATTTTACACAAACTCTCAGAAAATGGTGAAAGAACCTTCCCCAACTAACTTTGTGAGCCCAGCATAATCCTGCTGGTTATTTATTTCTGCAGAATGAACTCCCTTAAAAGTAGTGGCTTAAGAAAAAGTGTTATTAATATATATCATGATTCTGGGGTCAGGAGAATTTGGACAGACCACAGTGGAGGTGGCTCATCTATATTCTACAATGTCCAGGGCCTCGTCAGGGGTGACTCAAATGTCTGCCATGTGTAGCAATTGGAGGCTGACTAAGCATCTTTCTTTCCTCTCCACATGGCCTCTTGATAAGCTTAGATTCCCTCATAGCATAGTGACCTAAGGGTAGTTAGATTTCCTACATAGCAGCTTGGGCTCTGAGTGTGAGTGTTGCAAAAGGCTTGGGAAGAAGCTGCAAAATCTCCTCTGACCTAGCTATGGAAGTACACTTCTATTGGTCAAGAAAGTCATTAATTAAGGGGTGGGTGCACATGGTGGCTCATGCCTATAATCCTAGCACTCTGGGAAGCCAAGGCAGATAGATTGCTTGAGCTTAAGAGTTCAAGACTAGCCTGAGCAAGAGCAAGACCCTCATCTCTACTAAAAATAGAAAAACTAGCTGGGCATTGTGGTAGGCACCTGTAGTCCCAGCTACCTGAGAGTCAGAGGCAAGAGGATTTCTTGAGGTTGCTGTGAGCTATGATGTCATGACACTCTACCTTGAGCAATGAAGTGAGACTGTGTCTCAAACAAAAAAAAAAGAAAAAGAAAAAGAAAAGTCATTAAGGAAGCACAGATTCAAAGTAATTAGACTCCACTAATAGGGAATAGTAAAGAATTTGCAGCAATCTTTAACACGCCTCTGATGAAAAATCTGGCAAACATTACAAGAAAAGAAAGTTACAGCTCAATATCACTCACAACAAAAATGCAAAAATCCTTAATAAAATATTACCAAATCAAGTATATAAATATACATAAAGGATAATACATTAATACTAAGTGGAGTTTATTCTAGGAATGCAAAATTTAACATAAAAAAACCAAAGAGGCCTGGTGCCTTTAACCCAGTGGTTAGGGCACCTGCCACATACACTGGGGCTGGTGGGTTCAACAATAGTGACAACAACAACAACAAAGCCTGGTATTGTGGTGGGCATCTGCACTCTCAGCTACTTGGGAGGCTGAGGCAAGAGAATCACTTAAGCCCAAGAGTTTGAGGTTGCTGTGAGCTATGATGTCAAAGCACTCTACCCAAGGCAACATAGTGAGACTCTGCCTCTTGTCTGAGGCAAGGGTGGGTAGCTCACAGCAACCTCGAACTCTTGGGTTCAGACAATGATTTTCCTGCCCCAGCTTCCTGAGTAGTTGGGACCACTGGTACCTGCCACACACAATGCCCAGCTAATTTTCTATTTTTAATAGAGACAGGGTCTCACTCTTGCTCAGGCTTATTTTGAACTCCTGAGCTCAAATGATCCTCCCATCTTGGCCTCCCAGAGTGCTAGAATTACAGGCATAGGCCACTGCACTGGGCCATAATAATCAATTGTATTTCTGTGTATTAGGGATAAGCAACTGGAAAAGTTAAACTTGATAAACTTTTTAACAATAGCATAAAAGCATTAAGTACCTAGAATTAGATTCAGCAAAAGATATGCAAGACCTCTTTTATGAAAATTGTAAAACACTGTTGAAATAAAGAAGACCTAAATAAATGACAAATAGACTACCTTCATGGATTGGAAGGCTCAGTCTTATGAAGATATTCATTATGCCTAAATTGTTCTACAGATTCAAAGCAATCTCAATAAAAACTTCTGCAAGTTTTATTTTGTTGTTAAAATTACAAGTTCATTCTAAAATTTATACTACAAACATACAAAGGAATTAGAATGGTCAAGAAACTTTTGAGGGGCAGCGCCTGTGGCTCAAGGAATAGAGCTTCAGCCCCATATACCAGAGGTGGCAGGTTGAAAGCTGGCCCTGGCCAAAAAAGAAATTTTTGAAAAAGAACAAAGTTGAAGGATTCATGTGACCTGATTTAAAGACATACTTTAAAAGTAGTCTTTTAAAGGAGTAAGAACAGGTGCAGAGAGACCAGTTAGGATGTTATTGCTGTGAACCAGATGAGAGATGATAGGGACTCAGACTTTGGTGGCAGTAATGGACATGAAGGGTTTGGGTTATGTTTTGGAGATGGGGGAGTGAGATTTGCTGATAGTTGTAAGCAAGGGGTGGGAAATAAAAGTTAGAGGTGATTTTGGCTTGGGCAACTGAACAATGATGATGTAACTTATTGAGAAGGGAGAATTGGTGGAGGAATGGATTGGAGTGAGAGGAATTAAGTCTCTGTCTTATACTACATACTAAGTTTGGGAGATCCATGAGGCCATACACGGAGGTGTCAATTATGCAGTTGGAATATACAGGTTTGGATTATTCTGGGAAGAGACCAAGACTGCAGATTTACATATTGGAGTCAACGTATAGATGATGTTTAAATCCATGGGATGGGATGAACTCACCTAGTGAGACAGGAGAGAGAAGAGGACCACGGATTGTTCCTTTTGACCACCGCCACTTTCAGAGGGGAGACAAGCAATAGGGTTTATCACAGCAGCCTGGGAAAGAGGAGTGGAGGGCAATAGGGAGAATGAGGGAGGTGGAGGGAGGGAAGAAGGGAACCAAGTCACATCATCCAGTGTCTTCCGTGTGGCCGCTGCTGTCTTGAGAGATGTACATGCACTCCCTAAGGACAACATTGCCAAGAAGGTATTATTTGCTCCTGTTTTGTAGATGATAAAACTGAGACTCTGACTTGGGAAGCGACTTGCTCAGATCACACAACCAGGAAGCGGAAAGCCTGGATTTGCAGCCAGACCCGTCTTTGCCGGTTCCTTCCGCCAGTCGCTCTTGTCAGTGCCTCCAGCAGGGGGCGCAGGATTTGGGGAAGCCACTTAATGGTTTCCCGTCTGCAAAATATTCACCTTTCAGGGTTATGAGGATAAAATGGGATAATCCACGTTAAGCACCTTGCAGTGCTTAACTGGGTAGGCCTCAATAAACAATAACGATTGTGGCTATACGTGCAAAGTGCATCACAGTCCAGTGGGCAGTGAGACCAGTGCTGAGGGAGTGTGTGGGAGGGGTGCGGGTGTGGGGGAGGCTTCCTGGAGGAGGCTCAGTGGGAGCTTCGAAACGCTCATCTTTTACAGCTTCCAGTGTCTTGAGAAAAACAAGGACAACACGGTGGATTTCACATAAAGCTAAATGTGTTCAATGTAAAGGATTACTCTTTATCCTGAGATTATGTCTTTCCTACTTTGTTGATGTTAGAGCATCCTTTTAATAAAATGATCGCGGATAGAGGATGGTAGTTATATTTTAAATATCTTCATTAAAGGCTTGGCGCCCATAGCTCAGTGATTAGGGCACCAGCCACATACACGGGGGCTGGCGGGTTCGAACCAGACCCAGGCCTGCTAAACAACAATGACAACTGCAACAACAGCAAAAAAAAAAAAAAAAAGCCAGGCGTTGTGGTGGGCGCCTGTAGCCCCAGCTCCTTGGGAGGCTGAGGCAAGAGAATCTCTTAAGCCCAAGAGTTTGAGGTTGTTGTGAGCTGTGAGGCCACGGCCCTCTACTGAGGGCGACTTAGTGAAACTGTCTCAAAATAAATAAATAAATAAATATCTTTATTAAAGAAATGAAACTTTGGCAACCTTCTGTTATTCCCCACACGTTCTTTTAAAGTTTTTAAGCAACCCATGAAATTCAGAAGTCTGAGAACAACTGACAAATGGAACAGGGAGGGCACTCTAGGCAGAGAAAACTGCTGTGCAAAGACACAGATACAGGGGGAAGCTCAGGGTGGTCTAAAACTGCAAGTCAGTAGCAAGAGCAGCAGGAGCAGATGGGGTGGGGCAGAAAGGAGCCAGAAGGCCAAGTCCTGGGGTGGGGTGGTCACCATGCTGAAGTCCATACCCTCTGTATTATAGCTGCCCGGCATGGCAGGGGGAACTCCCTGTGGGCTAAGACTGCTCCCCAAGACATCCCATAACCAGCTGCAGGGTGTGCATGTCCATGTGCATGAGTGTGTGCACATGTACACGTGTGTATGCATGCACATGAATCCCTGGTGAGGGAGGGAGGCCAGGAACAGGAAGCACTAAGGAATGATGTGTTCTGGCCTAATAAGTCTTGAATAGACACACAAGATGGAATTAGAGGCAAGGAAAACCAGTGGGAAGGACAGGAAGAAAATCAGGACTATCTGGGTAGGGGTAGCAGGGTCTGCATGTCTGAGCACATATGTGCATGTGTGTCCCCAAGATTGTGCTTGCTTCTGGGTTATTAGTGTGTCCAGGGTGGGGGGAATCTCGGCTGATTGTGTGGGGCTTTAGCTTGAGTGTGTGTCCCATGTATGTCAGGGTACTTTGTGCTATGCAAGTGGGCATTGGTGTGTGTGTGTTAGGTCTATAGAGATATATGAGATAGGTGAGAAATGTTACTACCTTGTGGTTCAGCAGATGTCTACATGCTGTCAGTGCTATGTTGAGCCTGAGTTCTGTCTCTGTGCTGTGTCTATGCCTGGGAAGGAACTCTGTGTTAAGTGTGGGCTGATGGTATTGTGAGTGTGTGTGTCCAAGTACCTGGACAGGCAGTCCATGTTGGGCGTGTGCTGATGGTATTGAGTGTGTGGTGGAGCCCAGGGTCAGCCCCTCACTTCCTCTGCTCTTCTGATGATTCAGGCCACAATTCCTATTTATTTTCATAATTGTGTATCTGCCCTAGACCTTTCTATCTTGGGTCTGACCATGGTTCAGGCCTCTTTTACATGACCCTTGGAGATGTGGAGGGTGATTGCCCTCTTCTCGCCTTCCAAGGCCTTGTGAGCCTCAGGGTGCTGAGGCTCAGGGTCCTACTTGTGTCCTCGAGTGGCAGAGGCCTTGACAACCCCTGTTCCCATTTTGGCCCGGTGTTACAGAGGCTCAGGGTGGCTCTGCCCAGCCTCTTGCAACCTTTTCATGGTACCTATATGTAGGCTGGGGTCAACCTGGCACACTTGTCCTACCCTCCTGCCTCTTCCACCACCCTTATGCCAGTCTCCTCTTCCAGCATATCCAGATTCAGAGACCACTCTGGCTCAATGGGATCAAGAGCCTTCCCTCACCCTGGGGCCTGCCAAGGGGAGTTCAGCAGGGAGAAGACATGGCAGGGGGGCTGGGGTGGTGTGTCTGGTGTGAACAAGCATACACCCCTGACTGTGTGTTTGTGAGTCTGGGAGTTGGAACATGAGAGGATGTCCTTGAGCAAATGGGAGCAGGTGTCAGACCTGCTGTGTATACTGCTGCGGGTGTGAGGGTAGGGGGAGCTGCAAGCTGGGTAACCAGGTAGGATGCTGAGCGCTTTACTCATATTATCTCATTTAATAAGTATAACAGTATGTGAGAGGGCGGGAGAAGTAGGGTGCAGAGAGTGAATGGTCAGGAAGCAGAGGATCCCCCACCCTCACCCCAGCATTATGCCCTGGTGGGCCTGAACCAGGCCTTAGGTTGGGGAGCAACCTATTAGCCCCTCCCCGTCTAGAGATGGCTGGGGAAGGAAGTAAGCCACGCGCTGTGTTCCCAGCCCACCTCATTGCCCTGCCCTCAGTTCCCAGGGATGAGCTGTACCCTCCAGGGACAAAGACTGCTGGATTCTTCTCTTTACCCCCACTAGATGCGCTTAATACCAGGCCTAGCACTCGGTAGGTCCTGGAGATGTCAGTACATTTAATCAGCCTGAACCTTACTCTGAAAACTCACACAGAGAAAATGCCAGCCCTGCGGCTCAGAAGATAGGCCCCAGAAATGAAGGAGGCACCGGGGTGCAAGGTAAGGCCTACATGGCCATACGGGGTTGCAGAGACCTACCTCTGACCCACTCCAGTCTGTCACCGGGTTTTAGGTAAGTGCATATGTGACCAAGGGTGTGGAAACATGAGGACTGGGGCCTCTCGTCACCCAAGCGGTGATGGTCTAGGAGTCTGATAGCAAGGATGCCATGGATTTCTAGAGGAAGAATGACAGGAGGGAAGGAAGGAAGGAAGGGAGGAGGACCATGGACAGAGCCCTCCTATGTACCAACCACCCTCAGGGGCACAACAGTTACTCAGAGGTGTGGTGCAGAAGGATGGGAGGCCCCTGAGTGGCAGCAGTGGGGAGGGTTTCTGGGAGAAAGCAGACCTGGGCCAGACACAGGGGAGGAAGGATGGCTGCATGGAGGGGACCTGGGAGGAAGAGCTGGGGGAAGGAACAAGTGTCTGGAGGTCAAATGCAGCATGCCCAAAGAAGCATATCACCTCCCACCCACCCCCTGTAATTGCAATGGTAACAGTAGCATTGTTAATGAATATTTTCAGAAAAATGCTAATATTGGTCATCATTTATTGAGAATTTTGAGAAAAATGCCATTATTATTCCCCAAAGTCAGTGGCACCACCAATCACTCAGTCTCCAAACCTCTGTCATTGTCCTGTCTCCCCCTACAGCCCACTTCCAGGCAGTCTCCAGATCCTGAGTATCCTCCTCCTTGGGGCTGGAATCAGGCAGACCTGGCTATAATCCCAACTCCCTCACTGTTAGCTGTGTTACCTTGGGCAAGTCACTCAACTTCTCTGTGCCTCAGTTTTCTCTACTGTACTGAGGGGATAATAACAGCCCTTACTTGTTGAGAATTCAACAAGTTAACACATGTAAGGAACTTAGCACAATGCCTGACAGAATAGACACTTAGGGAAAGTGAACTGTTTTTATTTCCACTAAAGTACATGCTTCCCCAGATCAAAGCTGTGCTTTACCGTCCTGCTCACTAGCAAGGTGGAGCAGCCAGAAATTCCTAAAAACATCAAATTCCTACCTCTGTTGGCCTGCTAGGGCTGCTGTAAACACAGGCTGGGTGACTTAAACAATAGCAATTTATTTCTCACAGTTTTGGAGGCTGGAAGGCCAAGACTGGGTGCTGAGATGATTGGTTTCTACAGAGGCTTCTTTCCTTGGCTTGAAGAGGGCTGCCTTCTCCCTGTGTCCTCACGTGGTCTGACCTTCATACACACTCATCTCTGGTATCCCTCTGTGAGTCCAAATTTCCTCTTTTTATGAAGCACCAGTCACATTGGACTAGGACCCACCTAAAGGGCCTCATTTTAAATTAATCACCTCTAAGTTATAAGATCGAACTCCTTGCTCTACTCTATCCTCCCTTCTCACTACTGCACCTGACTAGTCTAAAAAAATTAATTAATTAATCACCTCTTTAAAGACTCTGTCTCCAAATAAAGGGCCTCATTTTACATTAATTATCTCTTAGTTATAGATCGAACTCCTATTTTGCTCTATCCCCCCTTCTCACTACTGCACTTGAATAGTTGAAAAAAATTAATTAATTAATCAATCACCTCTTTAAAGACTCTATCTCCAAATACAGCCACATTCTGAGGTACCGAGGATTAGAGTTTCAACAAATGATTTGTGGGGGAGGATAAAATTCAGCTCTTAACTCTACTTTCCTTCTCTGAGTCTTTACTCATGTTGCTGTTTTCTCTACCTACAATCCTGGCCACATTTTCTTTTCCTCTCCCCTGAAGACCTCCTATTCATGACCTAAAACTCAGCCAGAGCATCATCACCTCCAAGGCTCTGGGCTCCCACAGCACACTGTGCTAACCTACATCATGGCATGTACCATACTCAAAAACTGTCATTTTATACGCCTGTCCGTCTCCCTGCTGACATGGATGCCTGTTGTCTTTATCTGTATAGCATCCCTCCCCGCTCTGATAATAGCATCTTCTTCACTTTGAAGAAGTGACACCCCTAATACCATGTCCAGTTCTGTGGTTTGAATGGCACAACAAATTACAGTTGCTGCTTTTTTACACAGGATGAGTATGTGACTCAAGCAGAACCAATCAAGAGTTTTCCTTGAGATCTTTATCTATAAGTGCTGGGCAAGAAAATGCCTGTCTTTCCTCTGGGGTTCAGAGCGACATAAGCCTGAAGTGTTACATGGCCCTGCCTCAGTCACCCCTTGTCATGAAAGACATCTATCTGTGGGGATAACATGAACCCTACACCTAGAGGAAGCATTGACAAAGAGCCAATTTTCCTACATTTTAAGCTTTTTATACTATGTAACATTTTTGGGTTTTGGGTAACACAATTAAATGGTTAAAAATCAAAATACACAAAATTACACAATAAGAAGTCTCAGTTTTATCTCTATTCCTCTCAATTCACCTCCCACAGCACAGGTAATCAATTTTTAAAAAAATTTCTTGTGAATTCTTCCTACAGTTCTTTATGAACACATAAACAAATAATAATTATATTCTTTTCTCTTTCTTCTTAAAAAAGGGGGAATACTATAAATATTGTCCTATATTTTGCCATTTTTTAACAATATATCTTGCGGTCATTCCCATAAAGTACTCTAGGACTATTGTCTTTCTTTTTCACAGCTGCATAATATTCCACTGTGTGGATGAACCACACAGTTCCTAATGATCACCACTGGGGTTATTTCCAAATCTTGTTGCTGTTATAAATCATGTTGCATTCAATAGCCTTTACATGCATCATTTCACATGAGTACAAGAGCCTCTGTAGGCTTACTAAAAAGATAACCCAACTAAAAAAATGGACAAAGATATTTGAGCAGACATTTCTCCAAAGAAGATATATAAATGGCTTATAAGGTGCACAAAAAAGATGCTCACCATCCTTAGCCATTTGGGAAATGAAAATAAATATCAAAATGCAATATCACTGGACATCCACTAGGATGGCCACAATCAAAAAGACAGATAATAATAAGTGTTGGTGTCTTAGTCTTCTCTGGTTGCTATAATAAAATACCACACTATAGATGGCTCAAACAATAGCAATTTATTTCTCACAGTTCTAAAGGCTGGCAAGTCCAAGATCAAGGTACCAGCTAGTTTGGTTTCTGGTGAGGGCTCTCTTCCTGGCTTGTAGACAATGACCATCTCACTGAGTGCTTACATGACCCTTACTGTGTGTGCATGTGGAAAGAGAGAGAGAGAGAGAGCTCTCTGGCATCTCTCTTCTTTAAAAAAAACTCAGGCTCGGCGCCTGTGGCTCAATCGGCTAAGGCGCCAGCCACGTACACCTAAGGTGGCGGGTTCGAATCCCCAGCCCAGCCCACCAAACAACAATGATGGCTGCAACTAAAAAATGGCCGGGCGTTGTGGCGGGCACCTGTGGTTCCAGCTACTTGGGAGGCTGAGGCAGGAGACTCGCTTGAGCCCAGGAGTTGGAGGTTGCTATGAGCTGTGATGCCATGGCACTCTACCCAGGGGGGATAGCTTGAGGCTCCGTCTCAAAAAAAAAAAAGTTCTAAATGGTACAATGGCTTCAACTCTAGGTTTTGTCTTCACTGGCATAGCATAACTTCACAAATGTCACCTTTCAGCATCCCAAGACCTTCCTACACTCCAGACCCCACCTGCTGACCTCTGGTACTCACACTCCAACTGTGCTTCAGCCTCGTTATGTCCCCTGATCTACTGACCTGACTCCTTACTCATGATCCATCACCCAGCTCTTCATGGTCAGGCAGTTGAATCACTCCCTTGCAAATGCTTTCCATTTCTTTGCAGTCTCTCCTGTCGTATTCAGCAAAACCGGACTTATTCTTTACTTTCTTCTCACTTATACTTAAGCAGACAGACAAACGTGGCTGCAGAGTATTGTACAGTAGAACCTCTGTAATGTGACCACCCACGAGATCATAACACACTGGTCAACATGCAGAGGTGTTGATACCAGGAAGTAGGCCTACTGTACTGATGTGTATGTGTGGTGCGTATCTAGTCTATGAAACTTAGGTCAACTTAAACAGATAGTCAGCTGTGGAGGTTCTATTGTATAATACAGTTAGCTACCTTCTGTAACTTTATATTCCAGACCAAAATCTTGAAATGGGCATTTACAATTATGTTTCTCTAGTAGGTTGATTTGCTCTACTCTCTCATACACTGTGTTATTTCTACTATTGAAACTGTCCTTCCCTCCTAAACAGATTATGTTCTTCACACTTCATTAAGAAAACAGAATGAGACAGGAGCACCTTTTAGTGTCCCTGCTCTGCACCTTGTTTGATCCATCCTTCTGTGCTCTAGATTCCCTTTCTACTGACCTTGTGAGCATTTAACACCTACTATCTTCTCTCTCTTCTTTTGCTTCATAAATATCTCTCTTTTCTTCTGGATAATATCCATCACCATATAAGCTACTGTGGTATTTCCCAGTTAAAAAATCATTTCTTGGCCCTTTAACTCCCTTAACTGCTGTCCTACTTCTCTGCCACCTCTCATAGTAAACCTTTCTAAAAATCTGTCAGAGTTGGGTATGTAAGAAGCTTAGAAGTTTCCACTCCATCAACAATTAAAAAGCTGAGCAAACTGAAAAATCAGTTCTTCTTAGATCTGTTAAAGAGGTGAGATTACAGAGAGGATTTCTCTCCCCCCAAATTGGACAGACAGACATCTGGACAATTAAGTGGAATAGAAACGCATGAGCTCCCCAGGAACCAGTGGGGGTGGTGGTGGTGGAGAAACCCAACTTGTAATTGATGAATTGGTAGGGGCTCAGTGTGGAAACAATATTGACAGTTAAAAATTCCAGTCATGAGCCCCCTCCCCCCATTTTTGTGAGCTTTACCTTTACCAGGATCTCACAGCACATATTAGAAGAAAATCCCTGAGGGCCTCTAGCAGAGAGAGGGGCAAAGGAAACTATTTTACCAAAGACCAACCTAGTGAGTTTTATCAGAACTTCACCTCCTTGGAAGAAGAGAAATACAACTCCAGCCTCTTCTAGTCATTTCACTGCATATAAGAGTGGAGGAGGGAATAAAAAATAAACTGAGAAGCACTTATGAATTTCACAGTGTGGGCACACAGGCTCACCACGTGACTGAGACCTAGTCATGGCCGTAGATCACTTTCTGTCCCCTCAGTATCTTACCACTATATTACTAAAGGCCTGGATACTGCATTTCCTTTTATTTAGTTATCGTGTCTACCTTCAAAAACTTGTAACGCATGCTAAAAGTCAGAAAACACAGTTTAAAGGGGCTAAACAAGCATCAGAACCAGAATGAGATATGGCAAGAATGTTGGAATTATCAGACCAGGTATTTTTAAAAACTATGATTAATATAGAAAGAACTATCATGGAAAAAGTAGGCAAAATAAAAGAACACATAGTTAATGTGAGCAGAGAGACAGAAATTTTAAGAAAGAGTTTTAAAAAATGCTAGAGATCAAGAATACTATAAAAAGTGAAGAATACCTTCACTTCATTAGTAGATTGACCAGGGCTGATGAAAGAATCCCTGAGCCTGAGGATGTAAGAGTAGACACTTCAAAACTGAAAAGCAAAAAGAAAAAAAAGATTTAAAAACAAAAAAGAATATTCAAGAACTGGAAGACAACCATAAAAGGTATAAGTACATGTAATAGGAAAACCAGAAGGAGAAGAAAAAAAGTAAAAGGAATAGAATCAATGTTTGAAGGATAATGACTGAGAATATCCTCTACATTAATGTCCAACACTAAACCCAGACTCAGGAAGCTCAGAGAACACCAAACAAAACCAAAAAAAAAAAGTAAAATACCCCCTAACTATACCTGGTCATATCATATTCAAACTTGAGAAAAATCGAAGATAAAGAAAAAAATATTCTGAAAGAATAAACACCTTCTCTATAGAGGAGCAAAGATAGAATTACACTGACTTTTCAAAAACCAAGCAAGCAAGAAGGAAGTGGAATATTTAAAGTGTAGAAGGGAATAAACATCAACCTAGAATTGGGTACTCTATAAAATTATTCTTCTAAAGTGAAAGAGAAATAAATACTTTCTCAGACAAACAGATATAGAGGGAATTTATTGCTGGGAAAACTGCCTTGCAAGAAATGTTAAAAAGAGGTTCTTCCAAGAGGGGGAAAATGATATAGGTCAGAAACTAGGATCTACACAGTGAAAAAAAGAGCAGTAGAGCATGAGTAAGTGAAGGTAAAATAGAAATTTTTATTTTTCTTATTCTTAACAGTTTGCTCAAAATAATAACAACAATGTATTTGATATGTCCTTGTTTAATCTTATATATAAATAAAATGAAAGCAGTTATATATAGGGGATAGGAGGACAAGATTAGGAATAGTTTGTTATTACTAGGTATGTGCGCTACCTGTGAAGTGGTTGTAACAAAATTGCAGAATAGAGGATTACTATACAAAAAGTAGTAACATTGCTATGTACTAGCAGTGAACAAGTGGAATTTGAAATTAAAAACACATTGCCGGTTATATTAGCACCCCCAAAATGAAATACCTAGGCATAAAGCAAACAAAACATATGCATAATCTGTATGAGGAAGACTACAAAATTCTGATGAAAGATACCAAAGAAAAACTAAACAATGGACAAATATTCTATATTTATGGATAGGAAAACTCAATATTTTCAAGATGTCAGTTCTCCCCAACTTGATCTATAGATACAACACAATCCCAGTCAAAATCCCAGCAAGTTGTCTTGTGGATATCTGTGAACTGATTCTAAAATTAATATGAAGAGGCAAAGAACCAAAATAGCTAACTCAGTTGAGAGAGAGTAAAAGTCACAAGACACTCCTCTACTTTAAGACTTATTATAAAGCTATAGGAGTCAAGACAACACAGTATTGGCAAAAGAATAGACAAATAGATCAGTGGGACAGAATAGAGAGCCCAGAAATAGACCCAGTGCAGTATTGGCAAAAGAATGGAGAAATACATCAATGGAGCAGGGTAGAGAGCCCAGAAATAGACCCCCCACACACATACACATATATACTCAACTGATCTTTGACAAAGGAGCAAAAGCAATGCGATGGGAAAAAGAGTCTTTTTAACAAATGGTGCTAGAACAACTAGACGTCTACTTGCAAAACAAGATTTCTAGACAGAGACTTTATACCTTTCTCAAGAATTAACTCAGAATGGATCCTAACCCTAAATGTAAAGTGCAAAGCTATAAAACATCTAGAAGGTAGCATAGGATAGAATTTAGGTGACCTTGGGTATGGTGGTGAGTTTAGATACAACACCAAAGGCCTAATCTATAAATAGAAGTCTAGACGGGACTTCATTGAACTTATAAACTTTTGCTCTGAAAAGCTGCCAAAAGTGTGAGAGGACAAACCACAGACTGAGAGAAAGTCTTTGCAAAAGATACAGCTAATAAAAAGCTGTTAGCCAAAATATACAAAGAACTCTTAAAACTCAACAATGTGAAAATGAACAATGTGATGGCAAAATAGGCAAAAGACCTGAACAGACATTTCAACAAAGATACACAGATGGCAAGTAAGCATATCAAAAGACTTTCTAGGGAATTTTGAGCCAAAACAGCAATGAGATACCTTTATACACCTGTTCAATGACCAAAATCCAAAACACTAGCAACACAAAATGCTAGCAAGGATGTGGAGCATGGAATGTGCATTCACTAATGGTGGGAAGGCAAAATAGTACAGCCACTTTGGAAGATAGTTTGTCAGTTTCTAACAAAACTAAACATACTCTTGTCAACAAGATAATTGGGAATCATGCTCCTTGGTATTTATGCAAATAAGTTGAAAACTATGGCCCACAAAAACGTGCACATGGATGTTTATGGCAACTTAATAATTGCCCAAACTTGGAAGCATCCAAAATGTCCTTCAGTAGTTGAGTGGATCATAAACTGTGGTACGTACAGACAATAGAATATTATTCAGTGCTAAAGAGAATATTAAGCCATGAAAAGACACGGAGGAAACTTAAATGCATATTACTAAGTAAAAGAAGCCAATCTGTAAAGGCTTTGACCTTTGACTCTAACTATTTGATATTCTTAGAAAAGCAAAACTATGGAGACAGTAAAAACCTTAGCGGTTGCCAGAGGCTGGGGAAAGGGAGGGATGAATAGGCGTAACACAGGATTCTTAGGGCAGTGAAACTATTCATTATGATACTACAGTGGCGGATACGTGTTATTGTACATTTGTTCAAACCTGTGGGATATACAACTCTGAGAGTGAATTCTAATGTAAACTATGGACTTTTGCATGTAAAGATGTGTCAACCTAGGTTCATCATTTGTAACAAATGTACTACCATGGTGCAGGATGTCCACAGGTGGGGAGGCTGTGCTTATTTTTCTGGGAACCTGGAAACGCTCTACCTGAGGAAGTTTATTAATTAAAAAAACAAAACAAAACAAAACAAAAATTTTCAGTACTTTCTCTATTCCCCACTTTCTAAAACAGCCATTTCAAGCTGGTATCTATTCCTCTCTCTCCTATTTCCTACCTACTTTTCTTGTCAAAATCTTCAGTAACCTTCAGGTTGTCAAATCCAGTGGTCAGTATTTAATGTTACTTTATTAGTTATTGGCATTTGGCACAGTTGATGCACTGTCCTTCCTATAACATGTTTTCATTATGTTGGATGAAACAAGATACCCCACATTCCTGATTTACTCCTCCTTCCCATCACTCCTTACCTGAAGTCCCAAATTGGTTCTCAGTCCAAGCTCCTTGCCGCAGCCTGGAAGGCCTTACATGATCTGCTGCCTGTCTGCTGGTCCAGCCTCATTTCCTCCTGCTCTTCTCCCCTTGATCACTGCATACGAGGAACTCTGATTTCCCCTCTGTTTTGTAGGGTTTTTTTCCCCCGGTATATTTTTGCCTTGCCTCTTCTTACAGTTTGTTCTCTCCTTTGTTCTTCAGGTAATAGAGTAAGGTTATTTGGTTCCTTGTTGGAATGTCAGGTGTGGCAGGAAACATTTCGCGTGCATCCTGTCTAAAGGAAGCACGGCTCCATTACACTGCCGTTTCACCCTATTTCTCCTTCATGGCACTAGGCATGTTCTGTAGTTATCATGGTTGTTTGTTTTGTGGTTTTGTACATGTCTTTCTGCCTGGAACTTAAACTCCATGATAGCAGGGCCACATGCTAATGCTGAACAAATATTTGTTGGATAGATGAGTAATTAACACTCCCAATAATTTAGTGTTTCTGCGCAATTCAGTTTTATCTTGAGGTTTTTTTAAATTAGAAATGTGTGGCTGTTTGACAATGATTTTTAATATTCCTATGTCCTATGATTCTTAAAAGGAAGAGAATGGAGGCAAGGAGACCAGTAGAAAGGTTATTGTAAGATTACAGGCATGAGGGGGAGAGGATCTCAATATTATGGGTGTTAAGTAACTAAAAACAACTTGAAACGACTTGTTACATCTATATATTTTGACCTGGAAGGATGTCCGTGGCATATTGTAAGAGGAAAATAAAAGAAGGATAATATACAGATATCAATTTTGTTTGAAAATTTATCCTACATATGTAAATTTTTTAAAAATGTGTTTTTTTGTTTTTTGTTTTCCTTTGGAGACACAGTTTCACTCTGTTGCCCTGGGTAGAATGCTGTGCATCATAGTTCATGGCAACCTTAAACTCTAGGGTTTGAGTGATCCTATTGCTCAGCCTCCCAAGTAGCTGGGTCTACAGGTACCTGCCATTACACGTGCCCAGTTTTTCTATTTTTAGTAGAAATAGGGTCTCACTCTTGTTCAGGCTGGTCTCGAACTCATGAGCTCAAGCAATCTACCCATCTCAGTCTCCCAGAGTGCTAGGATTACAGGTGTGAGTTAACATGCCCAGCCTAAAAATGTTTTTGATAAGGTATAGATGCATATATTCATTTCTTAATGGGATGACTTTAGGTAGGTATAATATGGAAAAGAAAAGGAAGAATATTTTATTTTTTTCTTTTTATAATTCTGTATTATTTGACTTGTTTTAAGGAGCAAGTATTGTTTGAGAATTTTTTAAATCTAATAAAGTGAAGAGGAAAAAAAAGATGGTGTCCAGATTCTCCATCAAACCACAGATTTCCTTCTCTAGGAGGCTATAAAAGAGCTATCTATTTGGGGAAAGTAGCATGTGAAACTTAAAATACTATTCTATTATGAATTAGGCAAGGGCCTGATACTCCAGGGTATAGCTCTGGTAACCTTGATTAGGCTCAAAGTTCTTCTCCTAAACCCAAGCTCAAATGTTGGGATATGAATTACTGGTTGACTCTGGTAAAAAAAAAAAAACAAAACATGGTTTAGTTATGGTCCTTAAAATTGATCAATTTGATGCAAGTGATGACCAGGAACAGTAAAGAAGGGAGGCTCTCTCTTTAGTGACATTGCCTGTCACAGCAGAAGAGAGTTGAAAACTGCCACTTTAGGTCCCCATTTAGTGAGTGAGAATGAAAAATAAGGAGCCAACAAAGACAAAATTGGAGAAATCAGAGCCTGAAATACAAACAATGCAGTGTAGCTTCTTGAAAATGAGAATGTTTTAAAGGATGTAATAAATACTATCAGTTGATAAATTTAAAGAAATCATTGAAGAGCAAGAAGACAGAAAAGGAAATTGGATTAAAGGATTGGGGTTCATTTTTGGTTTTAGAAAAGCTTTAATAATTCTGTGGGTAAGAAATCAGATTTTGGAGGCATTAAGGTAATGGACAGATTAGGGGGAGTTTTTTGGGGGGTGGGAGGTAGGAATATTTGGGGACAGTAGGAAAGAGAGGAATAAGCCAGGATCGGAGTAAAACTCACTATGTTTCTCTATACAGTAGGAAAGACTCAAAGGACCTGATAAAGAGATAAAGATTAAAGATAGAGGAAGAAGAAAGAAAACTTGATGGAGAAATATTCTGAAGAACACAGGGAAGGTTGCATTGGTAGCTGTGGAAAGGGTTAATCTTAAAGTGGTATTCTCTAAAACAAAAATGAGAGAGAATGATTACCTGCATGGAAATGTCTGGAGGTCCAAAGTAGAAAAGATGGTATTGCATATGAACTTGGTCAAGCAAAAACTGATGTTACCTGAAAAATCAAGGCAACTTCTTTCAAGCTTAAGTTAACTAGAAATTTAAAATTAGCTCTAAGTAAAATGAATTGATGAATTAGCTGTGCATGGCACAGTGCTCACTGGACCACAGGCTTCTCAAGCAACTATATTTCATTCCTGTTATATCCTCACTGTCCAACACCGTGTCTGGCATGTGGCTAGTGCTTAGTAAGCCTTGGATGGATGGATGGATGATCTGGTATCCTAGTATGTGGTCATTGAAAGTTTATTTTTGTCGAATTAAACTGCTATTGGCCCTTAATCAGGGCCTGGTTGAAATAAAATCATTAAACTAAGCGCATCATGGTTTGCAGTTTGGGAACAGGACTTGATAAAGTAGATGCTACCTTTTTAGACGTTTCAGATTGTCTGTGTTGGCTTTCCTTAGGATGCCCGACAGTGTAGTGTTTTGTTTTGGCAGTGCTAGGTGAGTTGTCATGTCTAGCACACATCATTCTGCTGCTTGTTCTGGCTCTGGAATCTGGCCCAAGTTCAGAAATGTAGTATTTGGCCTTTATGTGTGGCTTTGATAGCCCCTGAGGAGTCCACACCTTCCTGCTCTTGTCTCCTCGTGAGAATGTTTGAGTCCTTTTGAGATACTTCAGGTCACCCTGTTTCAAACTGAACAAATGCCTAACATATGTGTCAGGGAGGTGTGGGAGCTGGTGGTCAAGAGTCCTGTTGTTGGGCGTGGTAAGTCAACGCCAGGATCCCACACTGAGAGGCACATGCCTGTGCTTTAGTAAAAGACTAAAGAGGAAGGAGGACAGGGACAGACGCTGCTTGAAAAGAGAAGAGAAAAAGGCTTTTGTCTTTTCTTCTTTTATGCGAATAAAAAGGAGAATGATAAAGTTCTCTCGTTTACTTATTCATTTAATAATTATATGTTGAGCACCTGTATTTTGTAGAGCAAGTTTCCTTAAGGTGAAACTAGTAAAATGTAACTTGTTCACTGGGAAAAATCTTGATTATCTTTTATAAAAAACAGCATGGGTCTTGCTTTTATTTTAAATTGGTGAACTAATATTCTAAATTTGTCATTTGCTGTGGTTCTCGACCTTCCTAATGCCACAACCCTTTAATACAGTCCCTGTGGGTCGTGACCCACAGGTTGAGAACTGCTGTAATAGAGGAAGGTTGAAATGATTCTCCTCTACTCACCAGTTGGCATTAGGAGTTTGCTGTTTCTTCATTACCACTGAGGACAGGAGCGGGACCAAAGCACTTCCCTCCAAGCTGCTTTTGGTTGTTAGGAGCCTTCACAGTGGATGCCCTGGCTCCTTAAACCATGGCAGGAGCAGGTGAGCAAAGAGGGAACTAGATTTCAAAATATTTTGTTTTAAGATGTTACTTGTCATGTTGAAGTCATCACATAACATCTGATATTGATTTTGAGATTCTTAATTTGTTCTTTTTTTAAAGAGTCAGATTTAAAAAAAAGATAAACACATTTCTACTTGGTTTTCTCATAAGTTCCATCCTTTAGCTCAACTCCACACATCCCAAACCTGCAGTGTTCTGCTGTTCTGCCCTTGCTGGGTTAGGAGTGCTCCTCCGTGCCCGGTGGGGTGCACACAGTTTCGTCTCCTCCGTGCCCGGTGGGGTGCACACAGTTTCGTCTCCTCCGTGCCCGGTGCACACAGTTTCGTCTCCTCCGTGCCCGGTGGGGTGCACACAGTTTCATCTCCTCCGTGCCCGGTGGGGTGCACACAGTTTTGTCTTCCAGCGGAGAGGAAATGGCACTGTGTTGTAGGTTAGACCCACACTCTACCTAAGGGTGGAACAAGGCAAGAGTGGAGCTGACTTTGCAGGGTGAGCTCTTTGTATGCTTGCAAATACATCTCAACACCATATTTTTAAAATATCAGGAAATTACCACGTAAAATCCACTCTGAACATTAAGATGAGATTGCTTGCACTCTAAGGAGAGTTAAGAAACTTTATAAAGGGTTTATAAAAATAGTTTTTATAGCTCACATTATTCTAAGAATATTTTGTTAAATTAATCACAGTAGTTCCAGGAATTTGGAAAAGTGTTGTGATAGTTATAGGTACTGCTGACTAAAAAGTGGCTAGCATTTGCATAGGTGGCCTGGGAAGGGGTAACTTCAAAATCCCCCACTAGCCTTGGTAAATGGCATTCCCTCGTCCTTTTCTTCCGTGGGGCCACTGAGTGCCATGGGACTCAAGACTTCCAGCTCCTGCATTCTATAAGCCTCACGGAGACCCTCTACCCTGTTGCTGTTAGGGATTAAAAACAGTTCTTGCCCTTGAGGATTTCACTGGGTAGTGAGGGTTATAGAACTGTAGAAGAAGTTAGTTACTTTCAACTACGTGTTCTGATAGCAGAAGAACCTCAGGAGCCAGTGACTCACCTTGCCCTGGGGATTTGGAGAATACTCTGCAAATATGGTGACAGCTGACCTGGGATTAAAAGATAGATTGAAATTTGTTAGATCAAGACAGGAATACCAGGCAGAGAGAGCTGCAAATGCAAAGGCTCACTAAGAAAATCATGCAGTTGGTGGAGTGGAGTGATGGGAGGAAAAGGCCGAGAAAGTAGATTGGATTCCACATTAGCTCAGCAGTGCTGGTGAGACAGGAAGTTGGGGGAAAGGTTAAAACTGTTAGACACATGAGAGAGTTTTGCAAAGCAGTATAAGTTTGTTACATAAATCATCTGACAGGTCATTGGGCTATTTTTTATGCTAAAGTATAGTACTGTCCATACAGGTATGGAAACACCCTATATTTTTAAAAATCACAAATTCTTCATCAAGATAGAAAATAAACAAAGAAAATGACATCAGTTTAATTCAACTATTACATTTCAGTAACCTCATCTGTACACTTAGCTGGGGTTCTACACAAATCAGTTCTCTTCTGTTTGGTGTATGTATTTTTCACCCTTCTTTGCTGTAGATCAGCCTGGGCAATATGGCAAGTCTCCATCTCTAAAAAAAATTAGAAAAACTAGCTGGGCATGTGGGTCCACATCTGTAGGAGAAGCATCTGAGGAGGCTGAGGCAGGAAGATTGTTTGAGCCTAGGAGTTAGAGGTTAAGAGCCAGTTATGATTGAATCACTGCATTCCAGCCTGGTGACAGAATGAGACCCTGTCCATTAAAAACAAGCATATAAACTAAAAGAATTCTTTCCAGGGGAGATGTAGGTCAGAGGATACAAAATAACATAGATTGGATGAACAAGGCAAGAGATCTCATGCACAAGGTGAGGACTTGTCACTAACATTGTATTGTGTTTGGGATTGTGCAAAAAAAAAAAGTAGATTTTAGTTGCTCTTGCCACAAAAACAAAAATAATTAGTAATTATATGAGGTGATGGGTAAGTTAATCCATCACCTTTTCCCTATCTATATGTATCCTATAACATCATGTTGTATACCTTAAATATACAGAGAACAAGATTTATTTAAAAAAATTTCTCAGGAGCTTTAGAGGAAAATTGTAGACATGGATACTTGGTTTTTAAAAGTAAAAGAACTAGTTCATTGTTTATTTTCTATGAAAATCTATATCTCAAAGTAATTGGGCTAGAGTAATTAAGAAAAAGAGCAATCTCAAGGTATCAAAGAAACCTTCCAAAAGTTGCCCCAAAAGTCACCATACATAGGATAAATGGGATATTGTAGCTACATGTACCTTTATTTTCAAAATTTTACCAAGAGATGGCTAACAAATAGAGAATATTTTGTAAGTATTTTGTAAAATTTTATAATGCATACTTTAGAAATAAAGGCACATTTAACTACAATTTCCTATTTTCCCTGTGTATGGCAACTTTATGGGGGAATTTTGGGACACCTTATAAGTGGAGCAGAACTGAGGATGTGCACTAATTTTATGGAATCAGTACAAATAGGATTATAGAACTATAAGTTGATCTTAGAACAAAGTAACAGCAACTTCATCTACGATTACACCCTCTTGGTTGATCTTGACTATTTGTTTATGAGGTTTGACACTTAAGTTTATGAACTTGCCACCATGCACTTCTGTTGGCAGCGCTGTACAAACAACTTGGTAAGGTTTCCTAGCCTTGGCCTATCAGTGTTTGACATCTGTGTTTGTGCCCACCTGTGGTGGAGTCTTGGGCAGTGGCACTTATTATTGTTGTTGGGTGTTTTTGTGACCCAGGGCAAGAATGTTGGAGCTTGAATTAGACCAATGAAAAAACATTAAGTTTCTTGTTAAACTTGGCAAGAGTGGAAGTGAAATCAGGGACATGTCAATCCAAGTTTGTGGGGATAATGCCATGAAGAAAACGGCAGTCAGTGTACAGGTGGATTAAATTATATTCTAAGGGGAGAAAAAGCACCACTGAGGAAGCAAGTTCAGGGTAGCCAGTAACAGCAGAACTGACAAAAAATTTGCAAAAATCTGTTCAATATGTGTCAAAATCACCAGTTGACTGTGAGAAGCATAGCAGACCAAGTAAACAGAGATAAACAGGAAAATCTTAACTGAAAATCTTGGCATGAGAGAGGTCAGGTACAAAAATGGTCCCAGAGAAGCTCACCACTGAACAAAAGCAGGGTCAAAGTCTGCCAAGGCCTTTTGGAGAGGCAAAATGATGTTTGGGGCCATGTTATTACTGGTGATGAAACATGGATGTACCAATAAGACCCTGAATCAAAGCATCAAAGTGCACGATGGAAGTCAACCAGTTCTCCAGGACCAAAAAAGTTCTTTCAGTCCAAATTAAGAGTCAAAACTATGTTGTTGACCTTTTTTGATATCAGAGGGATTGTTCATTATGAGTTTGTACCAATTAGATAAACAATTAACTGAGTTTACTGTTGGGAGGTGTTGAAAAGGCTGCGTGAAAAAGTTAGATGAGACCAACCTGAACTTTTTGCCAACTACTCATGGCTCTTGCATCACAACAACGCACCAGCTCACACGGCACTATCTGTAAGGGAGTTTTAAGCCAGTAAACAAATAACTGTGTTGAAATGCCCTCCCTACTCACCTGATCTGGCCCCCAATGACTTTTTTTCTTTTCTCAAAGATAAAGGAAATATTGAAAGGAAAACATTTTGATGACATTCAGGACATCAAAGGTAATAGGATGACAGCTCTGATGGCCGTTCCAGAAAAAGACTTCCAAAATTGTTTGGAAGGGTGGACAAGGCATTGGCATTAGTGCATGATTTCCCAAGGGGTGTACTTTGAAGGTGATGGCAGTGATATTTAGCAATGTGGTACGTAGAACTTTTTTTAGGCCAAGCTCATGAATTTAGTTGTCAGGCTATGTACTTGATTATAGTCTCCCCAATAATGCTTCCTTCTTCTCAGCACTATTGCCTGCACACAGCTGTGGTTGTGCTGTGGTCAGTCATGATAGCCAGTGCAGAACGCTTTCCTTCCCAAGTTAACCCTGCATTGCCTCAGGCCTGCCCAGCTTGGAAGTGAAGCTCCCTGTCCTAGATGATGACTTTTTGGCAGGAACTGTAGCCTTATCAGAGATCCTGAACTACCCACCCTGACAGTTGAAAGCATTAGTCAAATGTGTTAGTTTCCTAAGGCTGCTGTTACAAAGCACCGAAACTAAATGGCTTAAAATAAGGGAAACACATTCTCTCAGAGCGCTGGAGGCATCTGACACAGAGCTGCCGGCAGGACATGCTCTGTCTGAAGGCTCTTGGGAAGAACCCTTCCTTGTTTCTTTCTAGCTTTTGGCAACCCTTGGCAGTCACTGGTGTTCCCTGACTAGCAAATGTATCACTCCAGTCTCTACCTCCACTGCCACATGGTGGCCTTCCCTCTGCCTCCATGTGTCTTCTCATCTTGTAAGGAAACCCGTTGCTGAATTCACTCCACTCTAATCCAGTTTGACCTCATTAACTGATTACATATGCCAAGAACCCTACTTCCAAATAAGGTCACATTCAAAGGTCCAGGTAAACATTAATCCTGGGGGGACATATCAACCCACTGCACCAAACAATGGGGGTGCTGTGAATTTAATCTTCCTTAGAATAACGTCAGTTGGCATATAAATATTTTTTTACATTTGGAGCTTTAAATTATAGATTTGAAGATTATTCTTATGGTTTTTAGATAAATATGATACTGACTTTAGTGCCAGGATAATTAATGAAAAAATAACATGTTATAAAATGTTAAAGGTATAACTTTAACCTGAAATTTCTCATAATGATTCTCATTTGTTTAATTAAGATCCATTCATGGGGAATAATTGGCTCTCCTTGTCTAAGTAATCTGTATGAGTGTGAAATCAGATTATTAAGGATTTTATCCTAAATTAAGGAGTCTGGACTTCACCTTGTAAGAAAGGAAGAATCAGTGGAGATTATATTTATGTTTTTTTGTTTTGCAGTTTTTTTTTTTTTCTATTTTGGCTGGGGCCAGGTTTGAACCCACCACCTCTGGTATATGGGGCCGGCACCCTACTCCTTGAGTCACAGGCACTGTCCAATTATATTTTAAAAGTTTAGTTCAGGTGATAGAATGGAAGATAGGAAATTCAGATAGAAGCTATTGAGACAGCACAAATAAAATGATTGGGTTTAGACTACAATGATAGAGATGGAAAAGTGAAATTGTATTGCATAACCTCCCTGATGATTTAATAATTAGATGATGATGGTGGTGGTGGTAGCTAATCTTGACTAAGCACTTTCTTTGTGCCAGGCACCATTCTAAGCACACTTTGGCACTGATTTGTTTAATTCTTACAATAATCCTATGAAGTAGTACTATTAACATTTTTATTTTAAGTGAAGAAACTGAGGCACAAATATTTATCAAAGTCACGTAGCCAGTTTTTGCTGGAGGCAGGATTTGAATACACAGAATCTGGTGAGGGAAAGAAAGGATCACAGATGACTTAAGATTGAGAGACTGAGTAGATGGCTGTGTCATTAGCTAGGATTGAGAATAGAAAAACAGCAGATTTGGGGGGTGTTGACTCAAAAGTCATGAGTCAGTAGATTTTGTTTTGGATAAAGTATTGAGATTTATCTAGAGATGCTGGTGGGAAATCCCAACAGTTATATCCAATAAGTAGTTGATAGTAAGTACTGCAAATAATATTTGATGTTAAAAACTCATCTTTTCTCAATAAAGATAATACCATTTTAATTACACAGCCATGGTAAAACATGAAGAATTAATAATACTACCCACTAGCCCTAAAAAGTAAGAGTGCTCTAACAGGGTCTGATTCCGTGTGATGGCACATGCTCAGGCCCTTTCTGTATTAAGTTAGACAAGTAACTATCTTACCTGGAATTTTGTGAGATTTGGAGGCCAAGTAGATAGAGAAGAGGAATTCATAAGTTTGTACCCGACTCACCTTGCACCCTTGCCCTTTGCTTCATGCATCCCCCCAAATGCACCCCTGTGTCCCTCTAACCACAGGGTATTCCAGTTCAAACCTGGTGGTTTATGGGAACGGCTTTTGTTGAAATCATTAAAGAAAGAAATGCCTGTGAATTCTCCTTGCAAAGCGCTGCCTGTTTTCTGTGTCATTCTGGCCTCATTAATCAGCATAGCAGCCAGGCAGACACTGTGCTGTGTGTTTTACTGTCCCCAGCACAGCGGCTGCTGTCTCTGCCCCCAGGCCGACGCATTGGGGAGAAGGAGAGAGGGAAACCATCCATCTTCACAGACGTACATGTCAGCAGCGGTTCCTTCCCCCTTCCTGTTGGCTGTCTCTCTCACCACCTGTGTTTAGAATTAGCACTGAAGCTGCTCCCCAGATGAATGAGAACCACTGTCCTTGTCACCTGCCCTGGCATGGGCCACCACTTCTCAATGAAACAAGTACATCAAGCAATTATCTTGATGTACATCCCCTCAGCAGTTTACTATAACATAAAATTAGATTTTAGGTCATATATCCTAGAATGTAGTATTATTTAGTGGACCTAAGGGGTAAAGGCAAATAATTTCTTGAGTTTGTCCCTATCTCCTCATAATCCCTCTCTGGAGTATATATGACTGAGGCTGATCTACCTGGGTTCAAGTCCTGTCTGTGGTAGGTACTAGCTATGCACTACTCACTTAACCTCTGTGTGCCTCAGTTTCCTCTAGTGTAAAACAAGGATGATAGTACCACCTACCTGGGAGTTTTTATGAGAGTCAAATGAGATGTTTACTAGCTCTTACATAGTAACCACTCAATAAACATTAGCTCTTAATTATCAGATCAGATTAGATTAGATTATTATCATTAGTCTTGTTTTTCAGATAATAAAACTGAGGTTCTGAGAAGTTTGATAATTTGTGAAAGGCACTACTAGGCATAGAAGGAATTTGAATTAGCACCGTCTGATCCTCAACACATGGCCTATAGGTTACATGATCCTGTTTCCATTCTAGTTCCGTTTTACAAATAACTTCATATGTCAGGTTAATAAGTCACTTAACTTTATTAATGTCTTTATTTCCCACTATATAGAATGAAATGATAATATAACTGACCTCATTAGTATATTCTTATAGTGTATATTCTATAAGAATATAGAATAGTATAACTATTCTTACAGTTACATGCCAACTAATTTAATCATGCCATATGCTGAAAAACTAATGTATTTTCAAAATTTGGTGACAGAAAAGTGCATACCCTTAAAAAAAGAAGTTAATATAAAAGGGTCAAAAAGGAAGTCCTGACTCCCAGTTCCCCATTGTAACCACTAGTAAGTTAGGTGTGGATCCAGCCTTTTTGGTCAGCATTTATCCATCTAACAAATGTTTATATAGAGCCACCGTGGTGAAGCGCTGTTCTTGGTTCTTCAGGGGGCCCTGTCATTCTTCACCTTTTACAGATGAGGATGCAGTGATTTGCTCAGGAAACACAGCTAGTGGGCAGCAGAGCTGGTGTGGGCTCACGTGCTCTGGCTCCGGAGCTGGGCTCCTCACCTCCACCCTGGGCTGGTGCTCAGGACTCGGCTGTGCCTACATTCTTCTTATCTGTTCCATAGTATTCTGTTATGTAAAAAGAAAACTATACTTTATTAAATATTTACTCTACTGACGGCCGGTAGTTGCTTATAGTTCTTTTGCAATTAAAAAAAAACATGTGGAGAGCACCAGATATCCTACCATGTTAGGTATTTCTTCTTTTTTTTTTTTTTGAGACAGAGTCTCAAGCTGTTGCCCTGGGTAGAGTGCCATGGCATCACAGCTCACAGCAACCTCAAACTCTTGGGCTCAAGCAATTCTCTTGCCTCAGTCTCCCAAGTAGTTGGCACCCTCCACAACACCTGGTTACTTTTTTTGTTGTTGTCGCAGTTGTCATTGTTGTTTAAGCTGGCCTAGGCAGGGTTCAAACCTGCCAGCCTCAGTGTATGTGGCTGGCACCCTGCCCACTGAACACCGCCCCACAGCACCTCCCCATGTTGTGTATTTCTACATTGATGGCTGGATAAAAATAAAACAAAATTTTGGCTTCTGTAAATGATCAGATAGATGACTGAGAGCTTACTACATGCCAGTCACTAAGTACGTTATACTGATAAACTCATCGCAGTCCTCGTCATCACTCTATGAGCTCAGGACTCTCATTATCTCCACTTTGTAGATATTCAAGGCCACATAAATAATAGAGCAAGGACTTGAATCCCAGTAATCTGGCACTAGATTCTGCTTCTTAACTATGGTTAGTAACTGAACTAGCTATCTTATTTTACAGCTTGACCTTCTTCTCATCTTTCTAAGTGACTATAAAGTTGAGTAAGTTGACAGGAGGGTCTGAACTGATGCAGATGTGGTTGGAGCAATCCCTCCTTATTGTATCAGTCTACAGGTTAGATGAGAAAGGGGGCCAAGGTTGGCTGGAGAATGAAACTTATTTCACCTAGTAGAGGTCAGATAACAGAGATTCCTATAAGAGATTCCGTTTTTTGGAAACTATCTTTACGCCAGGAAAGAACTTTGGAAATGTTTTTCACCTTTTGTAGTATGGGCAGTACCTTATAAGAAATTAACACTGTCTGTCAAAGGTTCAGAACACTTGAGATGGTCATGGAATTGTTTTATACATTGTACATATGTAAGGATTTCTAGCACCTCAGCCTCACTTAGCCAAGGCCATCTGTTATCAGGCCAGGTTTGGTCAAATGACTGAGCTAACTTTGAGACCCACTTATAGCTGCTGGAGTGTTGAATTCAGACTTCCTTGTAGGAGAGAATTTTCAGAGGACTTAGGGAGATTGCCAAGCAGAGAAATGGATAGAAAAGAACATTCTAGGCAGAGATAATTTTGTTTTCTCTCCATTACAGTTCTGATGTTAAATACTTCTTAGTGGGATTATTTTCTTGGTGATGTCCAGGCTATATGTGCTTTTTGATTCCCTGAGTCATAAGGATTTATGCAACTGCACATTGCCGGGGAAGTCTGCCTGGCTGTTGAAGATGGCGTGCCTACCCTTTGTCACAGGTGTCTACTCTCACCAACATCCTGACTGTCACCACACCTGCAGAGCATACTGCCCTTTTGACCTGCTGAGTGTGATCTCTGAACTGCTTGGAACCAAAGGAGCCTCTGACCACACATGAATAAATCATTGTGTCAGGGATTTTTATTTCTTAGTCCTTTATTTGTTGATGTGTGTGTTTCTGTGTTTCCTTCTGTGTTTCTGTGTTTCTGGTAGCTTTGGGAAACAGTTATGTAGTAACTGCCTTAGAATAGTGGTTTCCCCCTCTTAAAATCACCTGGGGAGATTTTAAAGCCCCTAGTGCCTGCACCAAAGCACAGATGGATTAAGTCAGAATCTCTAGGGGTGGGATCCAGGAATCAGGATTTTTTAAAGTTCCCAGGTGATGACTGTGCAGCTAGGCTGAGAACCACATAAAGCAGTGATTTTCAACCCATGTGCTGTGAGAGGGTCTTAATTGTGCCACGAAAATTTGCAAAGATCATTAAATAATTTTCAGAAGAAGTTTGAAGCATGCTAAGTATTTTCTTTCTTTTACTCTTTTTTCTAATAACATAATTTAAGCGTGCTGTGGAAGTTTAACTATAGGAAGTGTGCCATGAGATAAAGAAGGTTGGAAGTCACTGGCCTGGAAGGACCCCTCTTTTTCCTTCATAGTCTCTTCATCTGCAACTTACTTTATGTAGTTGAAGTCAAAACCCCTCTCCGTCTCTAACACATGGAGAATCACCTGGAAGGCATGTTAAGGTACAGATTGTAAAACTTTTCTCATTTTTTTCTTCTGGGATAAGCCCCACCCTTAGAATTCCTAACTTGGTATTTCTGCAGTGTGTCCCAATAATTTGCATTTCTAATAAGTTCCCAAGTTGTGATCATATTGCTGGTTCCAGGAACACAATTAGAGAATCTTTGTTCTAATCTCTTTCTCTCAACTTATTTCTGCTCTTTTCTTTTCCACTGGTGGTGGCCAGGGCAATTGGTGTGCAGTCCATACTCAGAGTGTCAGTGTTAGAAAGGGCAGTGGATACCGGAAGAGCTTTATCATGTTTTCCAAACTCCAAGTAATCATACATCTAATTAAAAACAATTTAGCTAGCCCAGTGGCTCATGCTTGTAATCCCAGCACTGTGGGAGGGCAGGGCAGGAGGATCCCTTGAAGCCAGTCTAGGCAGCATAGTGAGACCCCATTATTACAAAAACTTTTTAAAAATTAGCTATGTGTAGGTATATGCCTATAGTTTCTGCTACTCGGGGAAGCTGAGACAGGAGGATCACTTGAGCCCAGGAATTCAAGGTTACAGTGAGCTCTAGCCTGAGTGACAGAGCAGGACTTCATCTTTAAAAACAAAACAAAACACAATTTATTCTATATGCAAATACCACCTCCTCTTCATACAAAATTGTTCCTCCTTCTACTTCAAAATTGGAGCCACAACTGGATAGGTTTCTGGTGTCCAAAGATGGAACTTGGATTTCATTTTCCCACAGAAATAATTTTATGAATAGTATTTAGTTACAACTGTAATCATGCTGCTAAAATAATTCAGAAGTATCGTGGGCTCAAAGGGCTTTGATGGGTTGTCTCAGAGTTCACTTTCTGAATTTCAGAAAAGTAATTTTTAAACAAACTCACTACCTATTATGGGAACATTTGGCTCATTTTTTAAATAGTTATTTTACAATTTACATTTAGAGCCAAAGTAGGAGAGAAAAGATTTGCCATTCATTCAGTTAACATTTATTAGTTTCCCACAATGTACCTGGCACTGTGCCATTTACTCTTACTTATTGGGGATGCAAAATACTAGAAAGACAGCTCCTGCTGCAGAGGACCTCCCCTGTGAGGTGGAGAATGCCCGAGCAAGCTGCATGCAGTGATGAGGAGCTGATGAAGAAGGGGTCTGTTCTGCCTGAAGAAAGAAAGAGTGAAAAGGAAGGAAGGAAAGGAAGAAAAGAAAAGGAAAGGAAAGGATGGGGGGAAGGGAGGGAGGAAAGAAGGAGGGAAGGGAGGGAGAAAGGAAGGAAGGGAAGAAGAAAGGAAGGAAGGAGAGAAGGGAGGAAAAGAGAAAGAAAGACTAATGGTGAGCAGTCTGTGTGTGTAATTGGTAGTGGGAAGGGGTGTAAGAGGCTTAGAGTCAGAGAGGGATTGTAGGGCATGAAGAACAAGGAGCATTCCCCAGGCAGAAAAGGGGGTAAGGGGCATTCTAGGATGATGGAACAGTATGAACAGAGAGGGGAACAAACTGTCCAAGGAAGGCAGGTGTCCAGGTGAGCTCCCCCTGTAGTGTGACTGGAGAATGACTGGAAAGGGCATTGATTACCCCACAAAGCTCAGCCTTATCCCACAGGAAGAAATGAGGAGAGTTGTCCCCAGGTGGTGTACATGTATGTGGGATTTGCGCTTCTGCCACAAACTTTCTGTAAGACCTTTCTTCCCCTGTATATTTTCCACTACCCTGAGGAAGACAGTTTTAATTTCCACAAAATATTAGCACTTTGGAAATGTCTTAACTCAAGTGACTTTTAAATTGTGTTTAGGGAAGCCCCCTTTGTGGTTGGCTGGAGTGAGGTCAAAAGAGCAGGCGCAGGCTACTGGGGCGCCCTCACAGACCCTCCCATTATCCACCACCTTCCAAACTTTTCTTTGGACCATTCTACATATTGGGCATGGCTAATATTACATTCGTTGTGCACACCTAAAAGAAAATTTTAAAGCCAGTGAAATCTCTTCTTCCTGCAATTAGCAGCTGTCTGAGGCTTTAAAAAAAAAAAAAACTTTATTCAAATTAATATGAGAGTACAATATTTAGGTTACACTGTTCTCACTTCCAGGGTAAAGTTCCATTTGTTTCCTCACCCAGGGCGTGTTAGACACCCTCCCCAATTGCACAGCGGGTGAGATCTGCCTCATCAGTCTGAGGCTTCCACTTGCACGGGTAGCCAGATCTCACAGCTGCTGCCAAAGGGTTGGTGTTTGGGGAAGACTGGCTGAGGAAGGGACAGAAAGTTCTCCCTCATGACTTAATTACTTTCCAGGAGGCCACATACACCACAGTGGGGCTTCAGTTTCAACACAAATCTTCTAGGAACACACATTCAAACCAGTAACCCGGGAAGAAAACTGTGTGATCTGGTGCAGGAGAGCACTGGAATTCTGAATTCTGGTCCCAGGTGTGCCACTAGCTGGTGCCTTTGGCTTTTTGTTTAACATCTCGTATTACTGAGGAAGTGTGCTGGGGAGGAGGGTTTGGTGAGAGAGGGGACACTTAAAGGTCAGGCCCATCTTGATGTCAAGAAGCTCTAAACTGGAAGCAGCTCAGTATGATGGAAGGAAGACAGAATTTAGGTCCAGTGGGGAGAGCTCAGATCCAGATCCAGCTTGCCTGCCTGTGACCTGGTGTGGGTCATTTAACTTTGCAGTGTTTCTCCCTGGAAAGTGATGACGATCACTTTCCTGTCCCCATTAAATCAGGTGAGGGATGTGAAAAGGCAAGGGCATGTTTCTGATGGCTAAATGTCACTGTAAGAAGGAACATAACCTCTGCAAAAGCATTGCCCATATTGCTTGTAGGGAGAATAGAGGCATAACTCTTGAAATTCAGAAGGGGGCCAGGCACAATGGCTCCTGCCTATAATCCAAGCCCTTTGAAAGGCCAACATGGGAGAATCGCTTGATGCCAGGATTTTAAGACCAGCCTCAACAACATAATGAGATTCTGTATTAAAATAAAGATAAAATAAATAAATGAAAATAAAATATTAATATTTTTAATACGATAGGAAGCATATCTTTGGTAATGATTTGTAGTAAAGATGAATATTTTTCACTTCTGTAAGTATCTAAAAGAAAAAAAATAAAATAAATTGGAAATGACTTAAATAAGCCTATAGGAAACTTTTCAAAAGTTAATATTTTTTCCTTCTAAACTCACCAGACAGACTCAGGGCATGCAGCTCAGCAGCTAGGGCTTTAGCCACATACACCGGAGCTGGCAGGTTCAAACCCAGCCCAGGCCTGCCAAACAGTGATGACAACTACAACCAAAAAATAGCTGGCACTGTGGCAGGTGCCGGTAGTCCCAAGCTATTTGGGAGGCTGAGGCAAGAGAATTGCTTAAGCCCAAGAGTTTGAGGTTGCTGTGAGCTGTGACACTACAGCACTCTACCAAGGGCAACATAGTGAGACTCTGTCTCAAAAAAAAGTAATAAAGTAGAATAAAAATAAATAAATAAAATAAACTCGCCAGACAATGTGTATTAAATGTGTATTAATTATTAAATGTATATATGTCCTTAAGAAACAGTCTAATTGGTTAGTCACTCAGCTTTTATTTTTCTTCATAAAAATAAGTTTTCCTTCAGTTTTAATTGTTGGCCTACATGTTGTTTCTCATTTGGAGGGATATAAGATTTACCTTCTCTTGTACTGGATTTATACTTACTGTATTGACCCCCAGGTCTGTGCATTTGGTTTTATTTCTAGGCAGAGATGAACCCATTTTTCTTGGTGCTGAGTGAGTGTTTCTCCGTACTTTCTGGAGGAAAGAGCACATTCCCAGGAGTACCCAGCTCTCCCTGCTGAGGCGTTTAAGTCCTGAATTGGTACTAGAGACATTTTAAGAAAATTGTGATATATTTCAGAAGCCTCCGATTGAAATAGGGTGATGTAAAGTGGTAGACTTAAGATATACTGAAGAGAGGTAGGGAGTGAGAGTTTTAAAAAGTATTTTTAATTCACAGTAAGAAAAATAGACTTAACCAGAAAGAGATTTCTATGTCAATTGTCTAGTAATTTTATTGGGAGTACTTGTTAATTGCAACGTGTAGTAAAATGCCACTCATGTGACCAATAAGACATAATGGCTGTTCAGCCACATTTTGTTTTACGTGTGACTGCTGTTAAAACAAGTGTGATCAATGAACAATTGATGTTACAGCTGCATACAAGCAGGAGTTCCTAGGAAGAGTCTTGAAATCTTTATTGAAGTCTCTGTTTCCCTCCGCCATCCTGAAGTCAAAAGTGTTTTAAAGTAGCAGGCAGCCTTCTATTGATGTATTTTCTTCTCTTCACTTGGGATTAGAGACAGAGGCTTTCTTCAGTTAATTACAAAAATTATCTTTAGCCAAAGTTAATATCTTGGGATCTTTCAGTTGCTTTTGAAAGAGTGATTAAAATTTTATTTAATTTTATAAGTATAAATTTTGGGTATGTTCAGTACTTTCAACTGTGTCTGTCAAATTATTATAATAAGTATTTTCTACCTTTGATTCAAACAAACACCCATCCTCTTTCTTGGTGAATATCAAATCCCAGGGCTGAAACTGCCCATGGTAGTGTGGGTTCTGTACAAAATTAGCCAATAAACGTATTGGTTGGAAGTGGCATTTGTTAAGGAAATATAAATGAAATAAAAATGAAGACCTATTTTGTAAAATGCTCCTTTTGTATCCCGTGTGCTCCATGATGGAATTGTAGCTTGGAGCTCCAGTCTTCCCGAGAATGAAAGCCTGTGGGCCAGCCCTGAAACTGTTTTCTTTGTGGTTTGTCTCCTGGCCAAACCCATGGGAAGCCCATTCTTTCATTTTCATTCTTTTCCATCTCTAGTGCTTTTGAACACAGAACTCCCATCTTCCCACCACCCAAACTCCGCATTCCAACCCTGTGACTTCACTACCAGGCATGTCTCCCCTGCCAAGCGGGAGACCACCTGCTGGCTCCTGCAGGGGAACAGACAGGAACATAAACTCAGCACAGAAGAGCAGGAGGCTCTCTGTATATTTTTAAGACCAGGAATCCAGTTCCCATTTAGAGGCTGTATTTTTTTAATAGCTTTTTGAAAATTGAACAAAACATTTCTTATTGCTCTTATTTGTCGATAATACCATTCCCTCTGCACTGATGTATAGAATCTTAGCAACTAGAGAATGGAAAAGATGTATTAGATCATGTCTGACCCATTTCCCCACTGGGCACAATACTTTTTCCCACAGTCTCTCCTCTGGTGCTATTTTGTTCTAGTTTTCTCAAGAATTTGTTTTTTCCATTTCTCCTAGGGAATAATTTCTGAGTTTGACCATGGAGGAATTTATATGGAAATACGCATGTCCTTTTTTCAGCTTACTATTCCCTGTCTTAATAACCCTTTAAATTACCATAAACAGTCTTCTTCCTAGGTCAAGTATTTCTGGATGGACTTTATTTTTCCTTTCCATTTATTAAGTTCAGAATTCATTTTTCTCCTTTGCCTTCTTTCTTCATCAATCAGTCTCTAAAGCCCATTAATCATATTTTTTTATTGCATTGAAAACTTCTTTACTCATTCCCATATCAGAAGCCCAGAGCTGGGAAGGTCCCTGGGTACTGGAGGAAGCCTCAATGTCATGTACTCATTCTATGCTTTCTTCTCTCTCTTTCTTTCTGCTTCAATTCTTAATTAGAAACTATTTCTTATATATTATTTCTAAATTGTATGGGGACTTATTCATCTGAAGGCCTATTTTGTGTGTATGTTATGATTTTGAGTAGTAAGATTATATTTGTTCTCAGTTACCTAAAAGGTATTTCTTACATCCTCAAGGCTACAAATCTTGCAGGTATCCTCCTGAGTGCTTGGATCAAATGCATTTCTGGACCACTGAACTATGATGGAGCATTCTATTTCAGGGCTATCATCTTAGTAATAGAGAAGGAAATAGATTGCATTTGTAGGACTTGGAATTCTTGGGGAAAGTAAAAGACAAAACTTAAGTAGTCTTGGCACTCACATACCAAAAGTAGATTAGCTCTCAGGAGCTAGTGTTACATATAAAGACAAAGAATAAATCGACTTTGTGGTTTCCTGGACTGGAGGACCCAATAGTATAAAGATGTCTGCTCTTCCCAAAGCAATCTGTAACTCAGTGTAGTCCCAGTCAAAACCCTCCACAGGTGTTTTTCCTCTTGGGACTTGACGAGATGATTCTAAAGTGTATTGAGAAGTGTAGAAGGCCAAGGATGGGTGAGATACCCTTGAAAAAAAAGAAGTGGGGAAGACTCACTCTACCAGTTTCCACAACTAATTTTAAAAGCAATGTAGTATTAGTTCAGATATAGATCAATGGACTAATGGGTCAGAATTCAAAGTCCAGATCCTTACCAGATTCTTCATAAAGGAATCCTTGATTTATGACAGAGATGGCATTTCAAAGCAGTGGAAAGAGATGATCTTCAATGAATGGCACTGGAAAAGTCAGATATTCATCTAGGAAAAAGTAAACAAGTGGGATTCTAACCTCACACCATCTGCAAGAAACTCCAGTGGATACAAATCTAAATGTGAAAGATGAAACTTTAAAGCACACACACATGTGAGCACCTGTTTTATGTATGCGTAGATGTGTGTGCATATGTACGTATATAGAAACAAATTTTCATGACCTCAGAATATTGAAAGGTTTCCTTTATGATACCATAATCAGTAGTCAAAATTAAATATTTGGTAAAATAAAGAACTCTTCTCTCTTTATCAAAAGATAATGTAAAATGAAGATAAATAAATGAAACTATATTTGCGCCATAAGTAATTGACAAAATATTAGTATCAATATTTTGATAAATAAAAGACAAGACAATCTGAGAAAAATAGGCAAAATAAATTGAATGGGCTTTTCATAGAAGAAGAAGTAAAATAGCAAAACATGGTAACTAATGGAGAGAACATATGTGGGCTTTGAAGTCAGTGGTACCTGGTTTGTAATCTCAACTGCACCATTTAGTACCTATGTGACCGAAGGCAATCTGTCAAGCTTTATGAGCCTCAGCTCTGTCATCTGTAATTCGGAGGTAATAAAATGTCTACTATATTTGGTATTATAAGGATTAAATACATTAATGTATGAAAGGCACTCAGTTTAAATACCTGTAACATAGTATTTGTCCTGTAAATTATGGCTACTATTATTAATATTTTGTTCTAATGGTGGCTAAAAATGATAGTGATGCATTTCATTTCTTCAGAACCTTTTTAGTTATAGCACATTAATACATACTCAATTTTGGTTTTTCACTAAAGAATATAAAATAATTCAGTGGGAAATTGTATTTTTTTCTTCGAATTTTCCTATTGTAATTTCAGTATTAGAAAGTAAAAACCAAAAGGGAAAACAAGACCATGACAAAAATGTTTTTTTCTTTGTGGTTTTTTTTAATTATTGTGGCAAAATACCTGTAACACATATTTACCAGTACTGTAGTGACGCTTAGTACATTGACAGTGCCACGCAGTCTAGGCCCGGAACATTTTCATCCTTCCACAATGAAATCCCAGGCACATTCATCACCTCTACCCACTCCTCCCTCTTCTTGGTCCTGGAAACCACTAATTTGCTCTCTGTCCCTGTGGATTTGCTGCTTCTGGACATTTGATCTAAGTGGGATCCTACAGTAGGTGGCCTGTTGCCTCTGGCTTCTTTTACTTTGCATGATGCTTCCAAGGTTCCCTCACAAACCAGTAATTTATTCCTTTTATGGCCTTTTTATGGTCAGACCACATTTGACAACAATGTTTTATAATTTAAATAATTATATAGAATTAAAATCTCCTTTTGAAGAAATGAAAACCCAAATATAATTTTATCAGAAGTAAAAGGAAACCAAAGCACGGAAAAATTAAATAACTTTATCAATAAGGAATATTAGACATCGAGTGTATGTTTCCTAATTTCTAACTCAAGATCATGCATGCTAATTGTAAGATGAGCATTTTTTGTTTTTTTTTTTTTTAAGTAAATAGCAGTAGCCTTTAGCTCTAATGCTAAGGCTTTCATTTCCTTAACTGTAAAATAAGGGAAATCACGTGACAAGCCCTTGGGGCCTCTTTATTCCTCAGTGAAATTTGATTCTATGTCTGAAGCCTTTCTCTCGGATCACCAGAACCACAGTCATCATTTCCTCTTGGGAACTCCTGCCTACACCCACTCTAGGGTGTCTCAAAGGTCGCCATACATGCAGAAATGGGAAATTGTAGATAAATGTACCTTTATTTACAAAACATTCATTACAAATTTTACAAAATCTCAACGTGTTGGCCACCTCTGTAATATTTTATAATGAAATTTTATAAATAAAGGTACATTTAGTTGCAATTTTTATTTTCTTTATGTATGGTTGTTATGCCCGAAAATTCCCAAATGGCCCCAAAGAGACAGTCCAAGACATACTCCGATGTAAAAAGCAAGAAGTGAGTTTTATTCAGGCCCCGGGAGGCCCGGACTCTCCTGGCATGCAAGCCGAGGATGAGCCTTCAGGCCTGGGCCACGCCTGAGCCTGAACTCTCCTGGCATACACACCGAGGAAGAGTGTTGAACCCGGGGTGGAGGAAGTTTTTATGGGGTACAGAAAGCAAGAGGGGAAGGGTTGGATACGGGTATACTTTTCATTGGTGGTTAGTGATTTCACTAGTAAAGTTACATTCTTGATTGGTGGTTGATGATTTCACTAGTAAAGGAGGATTTGGATTGGTACAGGGGATTTCTTAACTGGGGCTAGAGGTGGTGTAGCCTAATTAGGTAGTTGAAGGAGAATACCTGAATTTCAGTAGAAACCTATTACCTATTATGGGAGCTGTTCAAGGGACTAAAACTCATTACCTATTACGGCAGTTGTTCAAAGGAACTGATACTTATTTCCTATTATGGTGGTATGGCAGCTGTCTGCCTAAGGTGTCTCAATCAACGGCTTAATGGCTGAGCAGCAGGTGTGGGGGAGGCAGCAGGGAGCGGCCCTGCGGTTTAACAGAGCTTATGCAGTAAATGACAAAATGGCGCTGGTCTGGCCCTT
>CAUYQV010110548.1:0-25430 GCA_963574575.1 Galagoides demidoff
TTACAGACAAGGTCTCGCTCCAGCTCAGGCTGGTCTTGAACTCATGAGCTCAAGCAATCCACCCACCTCAACCTCCCAGAGTGCTGGGATTACAGGCGTGAGAGCCACCACGCCCAGCAGTTTTTCTATTTTTAGTAGATACGGAGTCTCTCATTCTTGTTCAGGCTGGTCTCAAGCTTGTGAGCTCAGGCAATCCACCCACCTCGGCCTCCCAGAGTGCTAGGATTACAGGCATGAGCCACCGCACCCAGATGATGCCACTTCAGAAGGGATTTTTTTTCTTTTGGTTTTTAATCCCTTTGGGACCTCTAAAGTCATAGGAAGCCTTCCCTGTGGTGTACTACAGCAGGTCCACTGCAATCAAAGGGGACGAGAAAGGCAGAGTAGAGCACCAGGAATTACTATATTCCTTGTAGAGAGAGCTACGCCGGGGGAATACAGCAGATGCTCAATACAAACGTGCTGCGTTTTCCTGAAAAACAGTCTGAGAAACTGTTGTGTCCTCTTGACTTTACCCAGCTGCAGACTATACTATCTATAGCAAAACCACATGGCAGGGTGGTAGGGGTGGATCCACAGCTGCCACTTAAAGCCCAGAATTGAAACACAGAGCAACTCAGCAGCCAAGTGTTGGGATGAAACAGAAGCTGAGCTCCTGAGCAGAACACATCTTTGAAGCCAGACACATTTAGCAGGAATTCTAAACTTACCCGCCATTTACTTAACCAAATACCCAAGAGGCAGCTTGATCCGGGCATCTACGCAATGGAGATGCTAGGCACACATTTGACTGCCACTACAACCAACAAGCCACCCTCCCTCTCACTCCAGAGAGGAGTTTATTAGCAAAAGGCCACTGTGCTCCTCATCTGTGCTTTCTTGCTTGTTGCACCTGCAATCTGCATTCCAGAAGCAAACCATCCTTTGACAGGTTCCATATCCATATAGGGGTTAGGAACTACTTTCTTGACATCCAAACCCTGGAGGGCCTGTTCCCAGCTGCACTGTGTTAGAGGGGACCTACCACATAGTTTTATGTCAGTCCAACAGGCTGTCTGGATCTACCCATTTGTGCCATGTCTGACCAGGAAGAAGGCTTCCTCTACCTTTTAAAAAATGCTGTTTGAGTCCAAATGTCTCTGTGAAAGAAAGACTCCTGATAAGCTATCCTTCTTCCCTATACCAGCACATAAGCATATCTAGAAAGACCCTGCTACAGAATTTTTATTTTCCTTTGAGATGGAGTCTCACTTTGTTGCCTTTGGTAGAGTGTCATTGTGTCTTAACTCACAGCAACCTCAAACTCCTGGGTTCAAGTGATTCTCTTGCTTCAGTCTCCCAAGTAGCTGGGACTATAGGTATCCTCCACAATGCCCAGCTATTTTTAGAGATGAAGTCTCGCTCTGGTTCAGGCTGGTCTTAAACTCCTGAGCTCAAGTAATCCACCTGCCTGGGCCTCCCAGACTTCTGGGATTACAGGTATGAGCTACGGTGCCTGGCCCCAGAAATTTTAAAGAAAGAAAATCATGGTGATTCCTTTTCTCCTTTCCACTGTTAACTCAACTGATTTCCTCACTTCAAAAATGAGGGAACAAGCTTTTCTAGCTATAATACTCTCCATAATACTCCCTCCACAGCAAATGATCTTCCTCTACAAATGGCATCCTACATGTCTCTGTATGTTTCTAGGACAAAAACAGGGTCGTCTGTCTCATTTCCTTGCATTTGACTCAAACATGGGGCTAATGCAGTCAGGCTGCCTCCCCTCTTTCCCATTCTTCACAGCCAGGAGTCATTTTTGTGACAAAGACTGAAAAAGGCAGCTCTATAGGTAGGTGGTTGATTGTTTAAGAATTGTTGGGACAAAAGAATGTCAGAGGGCACCTGGAAGTTCACTTGAATCAAGCTTAACCATTCCAGCCAGTCGGTTAACATTTAGCTCAGGTGTCCTCAAACTACGGCCCGTGGGCCACATGCAGGACATTTATCTAGCACGCCAGGTGTTTTTGTAGCCACTGCCTGTCCTGCTTAGCAGCCAACTCGTCCCGGAGCCCGCAGTCCAGCCCTCCAACAGTCTGAGGGACAGTGAACTGGCCCCCTGTTTAAAAAGTTTGAGGACCCCTGATTTAATCTTTGCTTGAACCCTTGCAAAGATAAGAACATTCATTTATTCATGCAACTCCTGTATACATAGTCTTGGTGGCCACCGTCTCAATGTCTTTGATGCCCAGAAGGAACTTTATCTGGTTCCTCTTCTTTTTGACTTCTTCCTATTTCTGCTGAAGGAATGAGTCCAGAAGTAGAATTCTGCTCCTTCTCGTCTGATAAAAGCTGCAATCATTTCCTCTTCCAAGTACCCAGCATGAATTGGACCAGCACCTTTTTTGTCTTCCTGGAGGTATAGGGAGTCCCCACTGTGACTCTGGGACACAAAGATGTTTGCTCAATGGTCTAGATCTAGTCTTGGCTTATCTGAGAAAAAATGGACTTTGGGTTTACTCTCTGGATCCTCCATCCCAGTCATGTAGCTTGTGGTTGTTGCCCAAGTCCTCTTTAACAGCCCTTAGAAAAGAAATCCTGACACACAAAAGTAGTTGGCTTTGCCACATCAGCTGCCTCCTAATTGGGCCAACTTTCCCACTGTCCCTGCTGTTCTCAGTTCTTTCCTCCTGAGCTGGACTCCCCAGTGCTATGGCCCTGGGTCTCCTGTCCTTGTGCTACTCTGCCAATCCAGCTGGGCTTTCTGAGTTTTAGCAATTAATGTCCTTCTCCAGTGTAACTGGTGTTCAGCCTCGGGCTTTTGACCCCACTTCTCAAACTGGGGAATGTCAATATTGAAAAAAAAATTTTTTTTTCGAGGCAGAGCCTCAAGCTGTCCCCCTGGGTAGAGTCCTGTGGCATCACAGCTCACATCAACCTCCAACTCTGGGCTCAAGCCGATCTCCTGCCTCCGCCTCCCAAGTAGCTGGGACCACAGGTGGCCACCACAATGCCTGGCTATTTTTTTTTGGTTGCAGCCATCATTGTTGTTTGGCGGGCCCAGGCTGGATTTGAACCTGCCACCTTAGGTGTATGTGGCTGGCGCCTTAGCCACTTGAGCCACAGGCACGGAGCCAGTATTGAAAATTTGACAAGATGACTGCTAACAGCGTGTCACAGCAGGTGTTGAGTTATTGGGGGTTGCTGTCAGGAAGCCAGATTAGGATGAAGCAAGATAAGAAACCATCTTTTTCTTTTCTTTTTTTTTTTTGTAGAGACAGTCTCACTTTATTACCCTTGGTAGAGGCTATGGCATCACAGCTCACAGCAACCTCCAACTTCTGGGCTTAGGCAATTCTCCGGCCTCAGCCTCCCAAGTAGCTGGGACTACAGGCGCCCACCACAATGGCTGGCTATTTTTTTGTTGCAGTTCAGCCGGGGCTGGGTTTGAACCTGCCACCCTTGGTATATGGGGCTGGCGCTCTACTCACTGAACCACAGGTGCCGCCCAGAAACCATCTTTTTCTAAGGCTGGGGCAAGACTGCCGGCCACAGCCTGGTAATTCTCCCTATACACACAAACCCATAGCCTGCTATCTGGGGGAAGCTCCTGCCAGAAACAGGCTCTACTGCCATGTCAGAAAATAGAACAGATAGCTTAAAAGGCTTTACTTACTATGTCCCTGCTTTCACAGAAAGAGTCCTAGTGGTACAAATACCTAGTTGCCTTCAAGGCAAACTCCAGGTGTGAAGTGCCCGGGAGGGACCCAGTTCCAGGACACCAAGAACATTCAGTTACTCAGCAATCTCCCTCCACCAGAGAGGCCTCAGGGTACACGGATACAGCACAGGCACCCAAAAATTCCAGGCAAGGCCTATAGGAGTGCTGTGCCTCCTCCAAATCAAAGTCTCAGCAAGTGATGTCTTTCTTAAAGTATAAGGAGGGGGCTCCTAAGTGTGCAGCTCCTCGTGGGTCCAGAGACTTTCTTTTTTTTTTTAATTCTAGATATTTAATTTTTTTTTTTTTTTTTTGCAGTTTTTGGCTGGGCTGGGTTTGAACCCACCACCTCCGGCATATGGGGCCAGTGCCCTACTACTTTGAGCCACAGGCGCCGCCACAGAGACTTTCACCTACCTTGTCTTTTGGGATCCTCACAACAATCCCATGAGGTGGGAAGGGGCAGTGTTCTTAACCCCATTTGAGAGATAGAGAAACTGAAACTTACAGAGGCGAAGGGAGAACTCAAGGTATAGTGAGGGGCCAGGACTAAAACCTGAGTCCCTTGACTCCTAGTTCAGGAATCAACCCATTAAGTCAACCCCAGACTTCCAGACACATGGAAACAAGAGTGCCCCAGGAGCTAAGGCATCCCAACAATATCCCCACCTGGCCAAAGCAAGCGCACCTTGCAGAAGCATCCTCACAGGGACAGTTGCCCCGAAAACCTTCAGCACAGATACAGCATAAGCCTCCTCAAGGCCATTGTGCTTACAAAATACAAACCCCACCACTTCCAGCAGCCAGCAGAATCTCAGAAACAGGCCTCATTTCATCAATCATGACACTACTGCCACAGAATCAGACACCACCTAGGCCCACCTTGTCCTCAAGCATGCTGCTCTGCTCAGAGCACCTTCCGTTTTCCTCTCTCATCAAGGTCACAATCTACCTAAGTTTGGGCTCTCTTCTGACCATTTACACCACAAAGCTTCTGCCCCTTGTTTATCTCCAGACTTGACCTCTTTCCCTAGCTGCTGAATTTCCTACACCAGTAAATCAGCCAGCAAAAGCTCTTAAGCAGAACTCTTTTTTTCCTCCCACTTTGGGACCTAATGACTCTTCCATCAATCTCAGTAGTTCAGTGGTATCTGCAAAATGCATCCATCCTCCCACCTGAGCAGCAGGTGAGTGATGGGCCCAATCTGGGGAATAACCTCTGTCCTTCTGTTCCCACTTGCTGGTCTCCTGGGATCTCCCATTCTAATCACTCCAAATTTCTTGGGAAGGAGGGGTAACAGCTAGCTGGGTGATGAAGGTGGTTATTGTTCAGTGGGAAGAAGGGAGGGCTATGCAAAGAGTGGAGTATGAGGCAGGGGGGTCCAGACACACCCTGGGCCTCCCACATAGGCTCAGGCCCGTCCTCTGGAAGTGAGGAAACAGTGGGCAGATTACCTCGGTTACAGATACTGCAGAAGTTGCTGGGCCCCTCACTGTGCTTCTTCAGGTGGTCTGCCATGTACGCTGCCCTCAAGTACTTCCCACACACCTGGCAGGGCACTTTGTCTTCATGACAAGCCAGGTGGGAGCGCAGACGGTCTCGGGTGGCAAAAGAAGCATTGCAGGTCTGAGGGCAGAAAGGAAGAAGGGATGAGGTGAACTCCAGAATTCCACACCTGATTCCCCACCAAATGCACTATGAAGCAAAAATAGTTTATCACATGGACCCCCTTTACAAAGAGAGCTTTAGAGTGTGGCTCAGGCTTTCTACCCAGATTGTCAAGTAGCTGCTCTTGTTTCCCATGATGCTCCTTACAGGACAGCAGAGTTGGCCCCACTGGTTCTAAATGGCTTCACGCCCAAGACACAGCAAGCTAAGTTCTACACTCCTCTACAAAACCAAGAGTTAGACATCTGTTCATTCTTAAACAGTAAGAAATGACTTCAGGTGCATTGGCTATAAGTGGATTTACAGACTTTCTGTTTTCCATCCCTGGGTTTTCCCTAGTTGCTTTATACAAAGAATTTATTTTTATTTAAAAGTGACATTAGTCTTGGCCACAGGGAAATGGAAAGAAAAGGCAGGACAAAGCAGAGACAATTCTTCACAATATTTTTGTGAATTTGAATTGAAAAAGCAGCCCATAAATGATAGTGTCAATTCTGTTAATGTGAGAATTGGCAAAGAGAACAAGGTGAAATGTTAAGCTGGGGAGAAGCTGGTAACAACAGGATGATGACGCTACCTTGCACTCCTTCTGTGCCACGCAGGCACCACGGTTAGCCTCTTAGAGGCATTTGTCTCATGCAGTACATCCTTATAGCAGCCCTTTCAGGCAGGCCTTGTTATCATCCTCCAAGAGAATGTGGCTGTGGGAAAGCTATGGTGTGGGCTGAACATCACGTCATGGCCAGGTCCCAAGGTCAGATGACTCAGGAGCCAAAGGCCAGCATCAGCACCCTGGGAAGGAGGACCCAGGCCACTGGGCACTTCCTATACTCAAAGAACTCACTGATGCTGTTATCAGTTATTGATCTCCCCCAACATCCCTTCCTCAGCTGGGCTTGCAAAGGCACTTTAGCCTTGGTGGTGGTTGGGGGGTGTCATGCCATGTTGGAAACACGGAGAAGAGTTGAATCTGTTGGCTTTCAAGTTATTTTGGTTCTATGTTTCAGGGGTCCTAGTCAATTTTGACTCACTTCTTTTCTCTGTCTGTGGGTGTTTACTGTTTCAGAACTGTATAAGGAAGCAAATTCTTTTTTTCTTCTTTTTTTTGTAGAGACAGAGTTTCACTTTATCACCCTTGGTAGAGTGCCAGGTCATCACATCTCACAGCAACCTGCAACGCCTGGGCTTAGGCGATTCTCTTGCCTCAGGCTCCCGAGTGGCTTGGATTACAGGTGCCCACTAAAATGCCCGGCTATTTTTTTATTGCAGTTTAGCTGGGGCCAGGTTCGAATCTGGCGCCCTACTCACTGGGCCACAGGCGCCGCCCAGCAACATTCATCTTTAAGTGCAGTACCTATCAAACGTTAACTTGTGTAAGAATGGAGCTGCCCCTGCCCTCTCTCTTTAACAGAAGCATACCCTGAGAACCTGAGGTATCAAGGTAAGTGTCTGAATACTGTTACCATTGAAACATGTTACAAATGTTTATCTGTCTCCTCACTGTACCATCCAAAGAAGAAGCAAACACAGGCAATGCTGAGTTGTCAGAAGATGCCACTAATCCCAAATATCTGTGTGTATTAGCATAGCCACACCTTGCTTTTTTCATTCATTGTCTTTGAAATAAACATTACAAATTTGAACAGATATATTTGGTTTATTCACATGACAAATGAGGAAGCCAACTTTAGAAAGTGAACTTGCCTAAAGCGCAAGACTCAGCTACTATAGAAAGCCAAGTACTCCCTTGCCACAGCCAGGCCAGTACTCTACCAAGCCTCCCAGCCACCCCAAGCTGTCCTCACCTTTCCCAGTTTATAGCTGAGCCAGCCAAGACCCTGAGAGGTGAAGGGACAGCAGGACTGGGAACCAGCATCTGCACCTACACTCTTATCATCTCCATATTCAGCAGAGGCAGCTTGTGGTGGATGGAAGGCACTGCTGTTTTTAACACAGTATACTGTACTTGGCAGTCAGGACTCCCTTAATAGGGAAAGGTGAAAGGATTTGTGCAGAGAAATCCCACCACTTAATGACTCAGAAAGCATTATGGATGCTTGTACTCATGGCCACAGACCACAGTGGGCCCTACCTCAGTCAGGGATCTCAAGACCCAATGGTAGGTCACAGCAGGAGAGAAAACTCAGAATCTTCCACCCTGATGTACCAACCTGTAAACCAGTGCAAGGGCCACTATAAAAACCCTCAGGAAAGAGAGGGCACCTATCAATTTATCCAAGGACAAGAGCCTTCTGGGTTTCCCAGGCAGTGACCTAAGGACCGACCACCCCTCTAATGTTGAGAGGGAGAATGTTCTAAGTCTCAAAACTCAAAGGAACCAACACGCACCAGGTGTAAGAAAATGGGACTGAAAACACATTCAAAAGCCTGTCTTCTGTAGTCCCTGGGAGAGGGAACCTGGAGGAATATGAAAGAGATGCCTTGTTTCTCTTGCCAACCATCTTTTGGGATCTATCCTCTAAAGGTTTTGCTACCTAAAAATGATGGACAGCCAAACCTCAATTATCCACAAGTGGATTATCCATTTGGGGATTAACTAGGCAAAATTAAAATCCCAGACTGGACAGCCTTCCCCCACCCCATCCTCCATTGATTATCTCTCAAGGAATGAAAGCTAACTTTAGCCTGAGCAAACATAATTAGGAATGGAAATCTGCTGCTGGGGGAAAAAACTCAAACACAACAAAAGCTTTCACTGTGTTTAAAAAAAAAAAAAAATCCAAGCTGGTGATTGTTGGCTTCTCTGTGCCAGGACTGACCCTCTGGGGCTAGAGTTCCCAGGTTTTCTGGGGAAATTGTGAAAACGTACCATTCCAAGTCTAGACCTGCCAGAAGTTCAGATAACACAGAACGTGAAAGAACCTGGTCACATGAGCCAGAGAGTGGCTGAGAGACAGATTTTAAAGAAGGGAACATCCAGAGTCTCCATGCTGGGGCCACTGAAGAGAAAATCACTCCCAAAAGACAGAGGGACTGTTAGGGAAGAGACTACATCAGCAGCAGAAGGCTGCTTGCTCCCAGTGCTCAGAATGGCTGTCCTGCCCACAGCTCTATTTGCTGCTGTTAGTAGACACATCTGCCAGATCCTGGTTCAGTCACCCTGAGTTTGGGTCCTCACCTGTTCCCTACCATTCAACACTGAGCCCCAATCACGCTCCCTTCCCTCCCCAGCCATTTTTCCCCCTTCCAGATTTCTAAAGCTTTTCTTGCAAATGCGGCCCAAATAGGACCAAGAGTACCAGTGCACACCCCCACCCTTGGTGGACTTTGAATTCTGATAGCCTCATGGGGTATCTTGAGCAGTCTTCTTTTACAGCCCTTCAAGAGTCTAAGGGCAATGCCTAAAGGTCTAGCTCCATGGGCTTTTTCAGCCCCCTTTTTGAGTGTGTGGCCACCTCATTTCATTCCTTCTCCGACCAGCCCTGGAGAAGTGGAGCCACTGGCAGCAAGGGAGGAGGCCCAGCTGCTCTAGCCTCTCAGCTTCAGGCTGAACTTCACATGAGGGAAATGGCCCAGCCCAGTGAGCTCATAAATCCAGCAGTGCCTAGGACATCTGGACACTCATGCCAAGCCTCAAAGAGACTTATGTGTCACTGCCCATCCTGAGGCTTCCTGCCCCTACATCCGGCCAGCCTTTCTACTTGAGCCATGGCACCAGTCTCTGTAACTGGCCCTTTTCATTCTGTGCAGCATCAGCAAGGGACAAGAAGTACAGGCTATACCCAGCTAGAGAGGCGCTCCAGAGACCAAGTCCCAGAGAACCATCCCTTCATCTCTCATGCTTTCCATGTACCACACTATGCTAGTGATGCCCCTGTTGTTTAACCAAGCCCAGGTGCACCTGGCTGGCCAGCCCAGAGCAGGAGAGCCAGCATGTTTTCACCTGCTGGGTCCTCGTTAGGGAAATTCTGACTACAGGGTAGAGGTGGGGCCAGCAGATCTGTGAACATGTGTGTTGGAAGGGGCAGGGCAGGAACCAGCTCTTACACCAAGGGACAATGTTGTCAGTGTTATGACACAGACCAAGGACAAAACACACAAAGTCTCAAATGTTAGAATGAAAACTTTTATCATCACTTTTCTGTTCTCCCTGCAAAGCCTGCAGGGGCTAAAGGGCACACTAGTGGGATTCAAGGGAGGTCTACATCTGCTTTACCAGCCCCCAAAGCCATATCCTGGGGTGACCCAATATAAGTTACTGATTAGTTTAGTTCCTGAGCAGATCTGCTAATAAACCTCAAAAACACCGACATCTACTTCACTAGCCAAAGACGAAAGCAGGACCCATCTGAGTGGGAAGGGAAGAGGGCAGCATGGGTTGACACTAGCTGGAGTTGTCCCCAAGTCTTCTCTGAAGGCAGATTCACTCTCAGAGTGGGGAGCAGGGTGGCCAGGCCCCATTTGAGAAACCCCATGCCTATGGGAAGTGATGCCAAGGGAGGGGAAGCAGATGAGCTGGTGGCTTAATTCCCAGGGAAAGCACCAACCTCCAAAATTATCCAGACAAGGACAGATGCCCAGGGGTACCTCTGTTAAAGGGGGAGGGGAAGACAAGAGAGCCCAGAAAGAAACTTGGAGGCTGTAGGGGGGACCAAGGAAAGTGTTCCTTGCTACACCCATTTGAGGGCCCTGAGCTGGGAAAGACTCCAAGTCACCCAGGGAGGAGCTGGGTATGGTGAGCAGGAACCACCTTGTAGGCCTCTCCAAAAACAAGGGTCGCAGGCCAACTACCCTCCACCATAAACTCTCCAGGGAGGCCCAGGTTAGCCCACAGGCCACTGGGTAAAGGCCCTGCTACCCTCTGGGGCAGTCCAGCCCTGCCTCAGATATCCTGGTGGGGCTGGGCAGAACAGAGCGTTGCTGGAGTGTGCTGGGCCCAGGTTTTCAAGGGCTGGGAATGATTTTTTTAGAGAAAGGGAAAAGGCGGTGTCAGGAACCGAATGGGACGACCTCCACAAAGCAGGCTGGGCAAAGTCCCATGATGGCAGGTCGCTAGGAAGAGGTTCCAGGGGTGGCAGGCCGCTGCTGCTCCCAACCCACACCTAGAAAAAGGGCAGAGAGTGCAGGTTACCCTCCCAGGCCACCGGGCATGCCCCCACTGCCCTCTGGGCTGCTCCTACTCTGCCCGGGCTGCTCAGCATACTACCTAGGAAAGACAGAATGTGCTCTGTGATGAGAGAATCAGAGACAGAGAGAAGGCAGCAAGGCAAAGACAGATCCCAGCAGGCCCACCCTGGGTCACCCTCCTCCAGTGAGGCCACTTAACACAGGTCTGTGGACACTATCCATGCCTGGCCCCTGCAGACTCTCTGCCCTCCTACAGCACATCCATCCCTCCCTACACATCTCCCTGAATGCATACCCCCTCTTGCCACCAACAGGATCAGGAGAAGCCGGTTATTCTACCAGAGGTAGCAGTGAATACCCCACAACCATGTCTTGCCCTCAGTTGGCAGGATTTTGGCACAGGAGAGGAGAGATAATAAAAGAGAAGACAGAGACATGTTCTCAATCCACACAGGAATGCTCCGTGGCCAGGAGAGAACACTCGAATTTTCTGGTGCCAGCAGGGCCCCCAGACGTTGTTCAAACAGACAAACCAAGGGTGAGATCTGTTCCAGCCTTCCCTACCTGCTACTATACAGAGAGCTCAAGAGAAGAGGAAACCACCTTGCTCTCCAGTTCTCCAGAAACCCTGGCTCAGGATTGGTTCAGGTACCAGTGTCGAGAGATGAGACTACTCGCTCCCTACCTCCTGTCCTAAGCTGAGGGGACCCAGGAGGAGCTTCTACTTGCATCAGATAAGGGGAAAAAGTTGTTGGCTGGATCACCAAGAGTCCTTTGAAAAACACTTCAGTCTCCACAAATTGTTGGAAATCAGCAGCAAGGCCCAGCAAGGTATCAGGTCCCCCAGCACAATATCTGTGCAATGTGCGCCACCATCCAAAGAGCTGGCAAACACCAGAAGAGGAAAGCCAAGCAACAGAGTGAAGACGAAGACAGGGTGGGAACCAGGACCAAGCAACCAGGAAGGAGGGAACATCAGCTGTGGGGGAGGGGGACTGGGGTGAAGAACAAAGGAGAGCAGAGAGAGTGGAGGGACAGTGGGGAGGTGTGCAAAGCAGTGGTCAGTCAGCCGGGCCCGGCACACACATCAGCTCGCTCATGGCCATGGCTGTGAGAACAGCAGCATTCTCCTTCAGCCCATCTCTGCCCTGGCCCAGCCCCTACCTGACACTTGTGAGGCCGCTCAGAAGTGTGCACCTGCTTGATATGTCCATTCAGGTGATCAGGTCTGCAAAAAAGAGAACCAAAGAGGGACTTCAGAATAAGAGATGGAGAGATGGGGTACAAACTTGGCCATATCCCCCCACGACCACCCAGATACACACAATCTGCTGGTGAGGACTGACTCCCTCTGCCCCACCCCAACATGACAAAGACAAAGTCCCTAGCTCTGGCTCCACAGGCCCAGGCCTTTCTGCCCTGGTTTTTTCTAGAGGGGGAAGGGAAGTGAGCATTTATCTCTGATCTTATCTACCAACCCCCTAAATCCCCCAACCAGAAACTTAATGATTCCTAGGACCAGAGGCAGTGGCTTTTGAATGAGACAGGGCCGCCTTAGTGCAGCCTTTCTGGGAGGGGGTATGTGTGATTCATTGTCCAGACTAAAGCCCCTTAGAAACTGTGTGTTCCCCTCCCCCAGCCTCTCCCGCCACAGCAGCCAATGAATGCCACCCGGATGGAATTCAGTCCCCAGAGGCCAGCCATGGAGCCTTAAGTCCCCAGCTGGGCTGGTAAGCCAGATGCCCGCCTGAGCAGGTGGGCAGGGGCTGCCTGACCGGTAAGACTGGTTCCTGGTTGGGGCCCCTCTGAGGGAGTTCTCCATCCCTGGGTTCATGCACACAAGGTCCTCCTATCCATGTTTAAACCAGCCTTTTATTCTGAATGGTCTCTAAGAGAAAAACAAAACAATCCTCAGTTCCCCAGACAAGACCGCAGTTCCCCCTCCGGCTTACTAGAAAGTGAATCTAAAGAGATCCTGCCCTTTTCTTTTTATCCTGAGAACATAAAGGGGCTCTGTGGGTTCCATCAGGCTCTGGAGTCACCCAGTCAGAGCAGATTAAAGATTTTGGTGTTAAGAAGCAGCTCTGGGTGCTCAACTCTGTGTCCTGTGATCCCAGGTTCATGTGAGAGGCAAAGCTGAAGTCTACTGATCCAGAATCGCCAATGCTCCGAGTTGGGGGATTTGGTGCCTCAGGAGTGTAAGGAGTCCCAGATGCACTTGTTCCAGCCCCTCCCTCAGCAGCCATTCCATTCAAGCAGGGAAAGTTGCTGGAGGAGGCCAGGCTCCTGCCCCCAGAGGGGGCCCCACGCCTGGTGCCAGAAACACAAAGGGAGCCCAGGGAGAAGAATGGCAAGGCCTGGTGGCTCTGGCCTGAGGGATCCAGCCCCTTCCCATAGGCCCCAAGGAGAAAAGACAGTACAGCACGCCTAGTGTCAGAGAACTTCCCTGAGCGAAGAAAGAGCAGTTCTTGACCATATCATCCCCAAATCAGTGCTTTAAAACACTCTCACCAAAACCTGCTATGGTGCTATAAGGGCAAGTGACCCCCACAAGTCCCACACCCCCAGATCCTAGCAAGGGGCTACCTCGGGAGACTGGACTGAGGCAGACTGTGGTGGGGGAGGAGTGGAGGAGGAAGGTGCCTTTCCTCACCTGGAGAAGCCTTTCCCACAGCTCTGGCAGATGTAGGGCTTGCCCACGGACCCATCATGGGACCTCACGTGGTAGGACATGCGGTCTTTTCTCTTGAACCGCAGCCCACACACAGGGCAGGAATAGGGCTTCTCCCCGGAGTGGGACAGCTTGTGCCTGTTGAGATGGTACACATCACGAAAGATCTTGCCGCAGATCTCACAGGCCACCTGTTTCCTGGTCCGGCTTCTCTTGCGGGGCCCATCAGGGTCTTCAGAGATGGGTAACCCATTCTCACCCAGCCTCGGAGGAGGAAGGTCGATATAGCCCAGCTGGAGACTAGTGACACCATGCTGGGCTTCGTGCTGCCGGAGCCGGTTAGCATCTGTGAACACCTTCCCACATAGACCACATGGGAGGATACCTGCCTCCCTCAGGCCCCCTGGAGACCCAAACATTGAGTCCAGTAGGTTGGCCTTCCTTGGGCGGCCACGGCCTCGCTTGCCAGTCAGGGGAGGGGCACTGGATGCCACATTAGGGAATGGGGAAGTCAGCAGTTGGGGAGACAGGGGTCCAGCCACCATGGGCAAGCGGTCCACCCCAGGTAAAACAGGCAGGGAGGCTTGGCCTGCAATGGCTGCCCCAGCAGCCCGAGCTGCCTCCTCCTCCGGCTGCATGCTGCCCGCGATGCCATTGCTGTTGGCCGCCAAGGCTGCCCCGTTGGTCATGTCCAAAGGGAAGCCCAAGTCTGAGGTCCCAGGAGGGCGAAAGAGCATGATGTCGGCCCGGGCAGGGGGCACCAGGATCTGCACGTTGGACTGTTTGATAACTTCTTGGCATATCTCGATAACCGACCTCATCAGCAGGAACTTGGCGGCCGTCATGAGTTCAGGGAAGCTCTCCAAGCGCACCACGATGCGGGAAGTATAAGCGAAGTCCAGAATGTCCCCGAACACCTTGGAGCTGATAGTGTGCATCTCTAGCTCCCGGCTGCCCCCGGCCCCGCCGCCTGGGGCTGCCGTCGCACCCCCCACATCAGCCGGACCCCCGTCTGCAGCTCCTCCGTCGCCCAGTTGGGCGCTGAATACTGACTCGAAGTACTCGCTGCAGGCGGCCAGCACCGCGCGGTGCGCTGGGAAGCTCTCGTCGCCCACCCGTAGGAGCACGTCGCAGAAGCGCCCGCCGTTTTTGCGCTGCTGGTTCAGGTTGTGCAGCATCTCCGTGCTGTGTCTGCTCACCTGGTAGGTGTAGCAGCCCGACGGGCCGCAGGAAGCGTCGTTCACCCGCTCCATGGCCGCCGCCCCCTCCCACTAGCCGGGCCGCAGCACCTGCCCGCCCCCTCCCTTCCCCTAGGCAGCCAGAAGAGGGGCGCAGCAGAGGTGTCCACACTCCCCACACGTGCCGCCCGGGGCTCTTTAGTCTTGCAGGTGCGTCGAGCGCACACGCCCCCAGCCTGGATCCGACTGTCTAGACCGCGGGGTGCACCACCCCCCACATAGCCACCCCCACTCCCGCTGGATCGCGCGCTCCTCTCTTCTCTCTGCCCGCCCGCCTCCCCTTCTCGGTCTACCTTCCGGGGGGTAAGCCAGCGAAGAGGTGAGCCCCTCCTGCAAACGCGACTGCCACCTCCCCTCCCGCCCGCCAGGCGGCGCCGGCGCGCAGCCAAGAGGGGCGCGCACACGCGGGAAGGAGGAGGAGGAGGGGTCCGCCGCGCAGGCGCGCGCGCGCGCCGAGGCTTTTCCCGGGCCCGCTGGGGGCGCGCGCTGCGTCCCCTGCAAAGCTCGAGCCGGGGCGGGGGCGCCGAAGCGGAGGAGACAAAAGGCGAAGGCGGCGGCGGAGGGGCGCGCACGGGGGCGGCGGCGCGGGCCGAGTCCGGGAACCGGCTGGCGGTGGCGGCGGCGGCGGCTGGAGCTGGCGGGCGTTGGCGGCAGCAGGATGGGCCCTTTCTCAGGCCGGGCGAAGGCGGCGGCGGAGCGGCGGCGCTGCGGCCCCGGGCTCCGTGTGTTTGGAGCAGAGGAAAGATGGCAGCGGCTGCACTTCCTCTTGCACTTTCACCCCTGGGGGGAGGAGAAGGAGGGGGCGATACCAACAACACCCCCCCCTCGCTTGCAGGAAAAAAAAAAGAAACGGCGAGCTCGGCGTGGGGGGCCCCAGCGCCCCCGGCCCTGCACGTGCGTGCCCGGATCCCTAGTCCCGGCCGCCCCGCGTTGCAAACTTTCCACTTTCTTTGTGCCGAACGCCCCCCCCTCACCCAGCTGAGGATGCACGTCCCCCCTTCCCTATTTATACACCCCCCCCAGCAGCTCCGCTCCCCCCGCTTCCTGCCCCCCCTCCCCATTCCCCAGCTCCGCCAATGCTAGAGCAGCCTGAGCCCCCGTCCGGCCCCCACCTTCCCACCCCGCCCGCGGGGCCGGGGGCTGCAGTCTCAGCCCCCCCGGACCAATGCAAACGAAGCGCGGAGCCAGCAAACCAGCTCCCACTGCCCCTCCCCTCCCTGCCGAGAGAGGCGGCGAGGGGGGGTGGGTGCGTAGGAACCGAGGGGTGCAGATCCCGGCCCCCAAGCCTACGATGTGCACCCGCAGGTCGAGCGGGCGTCGGCCACCCTTCGGATCCCCGCTTTGATGCGCGAAATCCCCAGATGTCGTCTGCGACTACCTCCCTGCTTCCAACACCAGAGAGGGCCCAGGGTCCTGGCCGGAGAGAGGCCGAACCTCCCGATCTGCTTTTGCACCCCTCTCACAGAACCAAATGGGGTGCGCGCCTGGTAGAGCTGAGGAGATGGAGCCAATGTCCAACCTCTCCCCCAAACTACAGCATGCGGAGCTTGGTGCCCTGGGGACAACTTGAGGGGGACTGTACAGGATCAGGTCCCCCGGGGGCACCCTAGCTGTCCCCACGGAAGAGGGAGTACCAGAGGGTCTGGGAACACTCTCGAGCCTCCCCAAGCCCGGAGCATCTCCAGCGCCGGCAGCCCCGCGAGACTCCGGCGCCCTGGCCACGGACCCCGCCGCCAGGCCTGGGTGCTTTGTCCCCGGCCGGCCCTGGGATGCTACGGCGCGAGGGTTGGACAGTGAGGTTTGCTTGTCGGGGAAGCGCTGGCGGCCGCCACCGAGTCGCCTGGCTCGGAGCCCCGGACTGCAGGCATCGCGTGTGCAGGCGGGAAGTTCCCACAGTTGTAAAGAAGGAGCAAAGTATGCGTTCCAAACTTTCCACGGTTCTAAACTGAGCGCTTCCATTAAGAGAAGCGCTGTGCGGGGCGGGAGGGGGGGAGCATTCTGGGTATTAGCATGCAAATGAACGGGCCCGGCTTCCAACTCCGCCCGGGATTCCCACCGCCGCGCGCCTTGATCGCGCCTGGCCACGCGCGCCCTGGGGCTTCCGGGCGTAGTGCCACAGGAGTTGACGAGTTCGAATCTGAGACCTCCTCCGTCTGGTCGGAGGTCCTGGCGCCAATCTTGGACTTTCTGAGCCTCAATAAACTGTGTCAGTTTCTTAAACTTGGACGCTGGCACGTCAACACCTGTCTCACGAGGTGATGACACCAAGATCGTATGTGCACAATGCCTAATTCTGGGCTCTATCTTTTGTCTTGCACACCTCCGCCCTAGGGTGTGGTATATAGCACGCTCCTCCTGTCCTGGAGAACTAAGGGAACTTAGAGACTTGAAAGTTTCCGGACCGGAGCCAGGAGAACTGTTAAGTCCAGACTCCCTGTGTCACCGGGCTACTGCCTTAACTTCTCAGAGCCTCAGCTTTCTTGAGCCTATTTTGGAAACGCACATTTTGTGTTTGAGAGTGCGGCTGGGGGCAGCTACAAAAAAAGAAAGGGATCTGATTATGAGGTGTCCACTGTATACGCCCAGCCTCTCTACAAGATAGGTATGGATGTTCCAGGATTACCGATGAAGCTGGGGAAAATGAGTGACTTGCCCCCCAAAGCTCCACATGAACCAGAAACTGTGTCTCAGCCTGCCATTCTTAGAAAACAGGGCGTCGGCTCGGCGCCTGTGGCTCAAGTGGATAAGGCGCCAGCCACATACACCTAAGGTGGCGTGTTCAAATCCAGCCCGGGCCGCCAAACAACAATGATGGCTGCAACCAAAAAAAATAGCCAGGTGTTGGTGGCGGGCGCCTGTGGTCCCAGCTACTTGGGAGGCGGAGGCAGGAGACTCGCTTGAGCCCAGGAGTTGGAGGTTGCTGTGAGCTGTGATGCCATGCACTCTACCCAGGGGGACAGCTTGAGGCTCTGTCTCAAAAAAAAAGAAAAGAAAACAGGGTGCCAAGACTGGCTTAATTCCAGAGGGTTCACCCTGTGAAGGTGGGTTCAAAGACTGCTCTCAGGACACTCATCAGTAGTGCTCTAAGGAAGACAGGGATTGTGCATCAGCCCCATTTTGTAAATAGAATGCTTAAGTCTCAAGGAACCTGAGTGGCCCTCTCAAAGCTATCCCTTACCCTCACTTTCACCCATCTTTCAGGTGCCCAGGAACCCGTTATGTAACTTCAGGCTTCAATGAATTCTTGCAGAATGTATGTCTTTATTTTTTAATTACAGTAAAATTCGCATAACATGAAATTAGCCATTTTAAAGTGTATAATTCACTCCCACTAAGCACATTCACAATGTTGTGCAGTCACCACCTCTGTGAGTTTCCAAAACATTTTTGTCACTCCCTAAAAATCTCTAGGTCCATTAAGAAGTCACTCCCTGTCTCCCTGTTCCCCTCTCCCTCCAGTCCTGAAACTACCAGTCTTGGTTGTATCTCTATGGATTTAACCTATTTTGGATATTTTATATAAACAGAATTCTACAATATTTTATGTGACCTTTAGGGTCTGGTATCTTTCTTTCTTTTTTAGAGACAGAGTCTCACTTTATCACCCTTGCTAAAGTACCATAGCGTCACAGCTCATAGCAACCTCCAACTCCTGGGCTTAGTCGAATCTCTTGCCTCAGCCTCCCAAGTAGCTGGGACTACAGGTGCCCACCACAACACCCAGCTATTTGGGTCTGGCTTCTTTCACTTAGCATAATGTCTTTGAGGTCCATCACTGTTGTAGCATTTATAAGTATTTCATTCCTTTTTATGGCTGAATAATATTCCCTGGTGTGGACATACCACCTTGTCCATTCATCCATTGATGGCCTTTTACCTATGATAAATAGTGTCACTATGAACATGTGCACAAGTATTTAAACACCTATTTTCTTTTTTTTTGAGACAGAGCCTCAAGCTGTCCCCCTGGGTAGGGTGCCTTGGCATCACAGCTCACAGCAACCTCCAACTTCTGGGCTCAAGTGAGTCTCCTGCCTCAGCCTTCTAAGTAGCTGCGACCACAGGCACCCACCACAACGCCCGGTTATTTTTTGGTTGCAGCCGTCATTGTTTGGCGGCCCAGGCTGGATTCAAACTTGCCACCTTAGGTGTATGTGGCTGGTGCCTTAGCCACTTGAGCCACAGGCGCTGAGCCTCAACACCTATTTTCAGTTCTCTTGGGCACATACGTAGGAGTAGAATTGCTGGGTCACATGATAATTATATATGAAATTTTTAAGGAACCACCAAACTTATTTCCACAGCAGCTGCACCATTTTATATTCCTACCACACTCATCTTTTTATAAGTAATTTTAGAGCTGTTCAAACTTCCGATTTTATGAATGAGCATGATGAGGCCCGGAGAGGTTAAGTAATTTGTCCAAGGTCACAAAGCAGGGTCCAGACTAAAACAAACATTCCTGAGTTGCTGAACTTCCAACTACTAAAGAGCTTCCCACCTCCCATTTTAAGATCTGGACTACTTGCCTCAGTATTCATTGACTGATTTGACAAACCTATCCAGTGAACAACTGAGTTAACCATATTTATGAAATTCTTTTTTCCTCAACATCTATTGAAAGAGCCCCTTGCCATGGTCCCATTTCTAGGCCATACCTTGAAAAGATGCAGAGCTCTTTATCCCTGCATCTGCTTCATGCTGCTGGCCTGCTGGACACTCTTCTGTTGCTATGGAAACCATGCACCTCAGTTTTGGCAGGACACCAGCTAGACAGCAAGCTGGAAGCATCCTTGTCTCCTAGGCTAAGCGGAACTGTCAAGGTCATTTGTTCACTCACTAGATTGGTATTTATTGAGCACCTACTAAGCACCAGGGTTTTTGTTTGTTTATTTTTTAAGATCCTAAGGGATACAGCAGTAAACAAACTAGACCACAGACTCTGTCTGCAAGGAGCCTGAAGTCTAGAGGAAGAGAAGGACAAAAAACAAGGAAACAAGTCTTCTCTGGGCTCCCTCCCCAGTTCATATTCTCCTGTCCTACCATGCCCTGCTCAAATTTACTTCCCCTGGACCATTGTCTCCAAGACCCCAGTTCCAGGTGATAGATTCTCTCTACTCTCACAGTGTTCCTCCTCCCCATTGCAAAAGGGATATGTGCTTTGTGAAAATCGTTGAAAATACATGAAAGCACACCAGAAGTTTAATGCTGCGAACATTTCCTTCTGGTCTTTTTCTTTTCTTTTTCTTTGTTTTTTTGAGATAGAGTCTCCCTTGGTATAGTGCTGTGGAGTCATAGCTCACACCAACCTCAAACTCTTGGGCTACAGACACTCACAACAATCCCTAGCCACAGGGTCTAGCTCTTGCTCAGGTCTCGAATTCATGAGCTCAGGCAATCAATCCACCTGCCTCGGTCTCCCACAGTTGCTAGGATTACAGGCATGAGCCACAGCACCCAGCCCTGGTCTTTTTCTATATGTGTATACTATTTTTCTATTTATTTATTTACTTTTACTGTTGGGGATTCATTGAGGGTACAAAGAAGCAGGTTACATTGATTGCATTTGTTTGGTAAAGTCCTTCTTATAATTGTGTCTCACCCCCAAAAGGTATGTCACACACTGTGACCCCCCCTACTCCCTTCCCTCCTTTCCTCTCTGCTCTCTTCTTCCCCCACCCCCACTATGTACTAGGTCATTAATTGTCCTCACATCAGAATCTAGTACATAGAATTCTTGCTTCTCCATTCTCATGATGCTTAACTAAGAATTATGTGTTCCACTTCCATCCAGGTTAATAGAAAAGATGTAAAGTCTCCATCTTTTTTAATGGCTGAATAGTATTAAATGGTATATATATACCATAGCTTGTTAATCCATTCCTGAGCTGGTAGGCATTCAGACTCTTTGCACATTTTGGTGATTGTAAATTGAGCTGTGAATTATTTCTCTTTTTAAAGAACAGGGCGCCAGCCCCATATACCAATGGTGGCAGGTTCGAACCCAGCCCCAGCCACACTGCAACAACAACAAAAAAGTAGCTGGGCATTGTGGCGGGTGCTTATAGTCCCAGCTACTTGGGAGGCTGAGGCAAGAGAATTGACTAAGCCCAAGAGCTGGAGGTTGCTGTGAGCTGTGATGACACAGCACTCTACCAAGGGTGACAAAATGAGACTCTGTCTCTTAAAAAAAAAAAAAAGAAGAACATTGTTGGGTCCTATTTTGTGTACGCTTTATAATTTTAGATCATAAGAATATATTTTCTTCCTCACATGTTTTGAAGTTCCCCAAGAGCAGAAACAGGGCATTGTAAAATAGCAAACATTTGTCAGGCACTAACTATGCCAGCCATATTGTTGAGAGCCCTCCTGGGTTTACCCTCTTTGATCCTTGAAATGATCCATGCAGTGTACCTACTCTGATGAATTCCACTTTACAGATGACAAAACTAAAAAGAATGACCAGATGAGGAAGGGGAAGGGAAGTCCAAAGAGCACTACTCAGCAGGACTGTGTGGGGTTCTCTGTTTGCTCTTGGGGCTTTCCCCACAAATCCAGGCTACCAGGCTTTATTGAAGACCTGACAGTGGGAGGTAATGGAGGGAACCATAGGAGTGAGGCATTCTGTTTTCTGCCAGAGGACTAGAAACTGCTCTTCTCCTTGCAGTTGTATTAGTTGAGGCAGGTATGGGGAGCAGCAGCAGCCAACCAGCTCACTTTAGCAGGCTTAATTAGAAATCATGTGAGGCCAACCCTTCCTTAGCTCTCTTCAATACTGGGCTATGTTTGGCTCCCTAATAGCAATAAAACAAGACCATTTGTTGAGCAATCACACGAGAACAGAGTTCAGGGCTTAGAGCCAGCTCTGTCGCTTGCTGACAGAGAGTATAGCTTTGGGTGAACAGTACCAGTTCATTTAGCCCCATAGCCTTACCTGAGGATATGATCATTTTATACCCCTTTTTATAGGTGAAGTAACTGGGTTCCTCAAGCCTACACTAATAGACGGTGGGTTCCAAATTGAGCACAGGTCTCCCTGATACCAACAGACAGGTTTTTCCCCCTGCACCCTGGACCTCTTTTCTTTCTTAACAATTGAGTCAGCCAGCTGTGATGGCTCCTACCTATAATCCTAGCACTCTGGGAGGCTGAAGTGGGAGGATCACTTGATGAGGTGGGAGGATCACTTGAGGCCAGGAGTTAGAGACCAGACTCAGCAAGATCAAGACCCCATCTCTACTAAAAATAAAAAAATTAGCTGGGTATGTTGGCACACACCTTTAGTCCCAGCTACTCTACTCAGGAGGCTGAGGCCGGAGGATTGCTTGAACCCAAGAGTTTGAGGTTACAGTGAGATATGATGACGCCACTGCACTCTAACCCAGGGTGGCAGAGACAGACTCTGTCTCAAAAAAAAAAAAAAAAAAACCAGAACAAACGAACAAAAAACAATTGAGCTTCCTTTGTGACTGGGAACAGTGTACACACAGTATAAATCCTCTACCTAACATGCAGGCCCCACTCCTTGGTTTCCATCAGAGATCTTGCAGCCTTGCAGAGGCTCAGGAGTTCCTGCCCCTCACCCCCCACCCTGCTTATCTCAGCCCCTCTGTGCTGCGGTCTTCAGGGCCTGACAGGGGACTGGGCGTACTATGGTTTATCATCAGCCATATTTCCTGCCTCTATCATCAGAAGGGAACTTAACTCTCTTAGTTACTAGAGCAAAAAAAGAAAAATACTCACATGCAATTGTTTTACATTTTCTGTACTTCAGTGCTTACTTCTTTTCTTTATTTCTTGTTAGTGTTTTTGTTTGTTTTTGTTTTGTTTGTTTTTGAGATGGAGTCGTCTTTGTCACTGAGCTAGAGTGCAGCAGTGCCATTATAGCTTACTAGAGCTTCCAACTCCTGGGCTCCAGTGATCCTCCTGCCTCAGCCTCCCAAGTGGCTGGGACTCCATGTCTACATCTCCATGCCCTGCTAATTTTTCTATTTTTTGTAGAGACAGGGGTGAGGGAGTCTCACTCTTATAGGGTGATCTCAAACAATACTCCTTCCACGGCTTCTCAAAATGCTAGGATTACAGGCATGAGCCACTACACCTGACCTGTTTTCTGAACTTTAATCTAGGAGGATTTTCTTTTTTGTGTCTGATTAAAGGAGGGAGAGTCAAGGTGCTCCTGGTAACATGGGGTTAAGAAACACAGATGACACATGGCGTCCACACAGGAAAAGCAACTGTCCAACTGAAGAAAATTGATTACTTGTTACAGAGAAAGTGGTAATATCCTTAATACACAAAGAATTCTTTTTTTTTTTTGGAGACAGAGTCTCCCTTTGTCACCCTTGGTAGAGTGCTATGGCATCTTAGCTCACAGCAACCTCAAACTCTTGGGCTCAAGTGATCCTCTTGCCTCAGCCTCCCCAGTAGCTGGGACTTACAAGCACCAGCCACAACACCTGGCTATTTTTTAGAGATGGGGTCTCACTCTTGCTCAGGCTGGTCTCAAACTCCTGAGCTCAAGCAGTCTGCCCACCTTGGCCTCCCAGGGTGCCAGGATTAGGGGTGTGTGGCCCTGCACCTGGTGCAAATGTACACTTTTAAATGGTTAAAATGGTGACTTTTATTATGTGAATTTTACTTCAATTAAGAAAAAGAAGACTGGGTGGTGCCTGTGGCTCAGTGAGTAGGGCACCAAGCCCATATACTGAGGGTGGCGGGTTCAAACCCAGCCCGGCCAAACCACAACAACAACAACAAAAAAAAATAGCCGGGTGTTGTGACAGGCACCTGTAGTCCCAGCTACTCAGGAGGCTGAGGGAAGAGAATCGCCTAAGCCCAGGAATGGGAGGTTGCTGTGAGCTGTGTGACACTGCCATGGCACTCTACAGAGGGCAGTAAAGTGAGACTCTGTCTCTACAAAAAAAAAAGAAAGAAAAAGAAAAGAAAAAGAAGACCTGGGTGGCGCCTGTGGCTCAAAAGGGTAGGGTGCCGGTTCCATATACTGGAAATGGTGGGTTCAAACCCAGCCCCGGCCAAAAACGGCAAAAAAAAAAAAAGAAAAAGAAAAAGAAAAGAAAAGGAAGACCTTAAAAAATGGCAAAGAACACAAGCTGGCAACTCACAAAAGAGGGAGTAAAGTGGCCTATAAAAACAAAATACTGGGACCAGATGCGCTCACATCTGTAATCTCGGCACTCTGGGAGGCTGAGACAGATGTATCACTTGAGCTCACAAGTTCAAGACCAGCCTGAGCAAGAATGAGACCCAGTCTCTAAAAAATAGCCAGGCGTTGTGGCAGGCACCTGTAGTCCCAGCTACTTGGGAGTCTGAGACAAGAGGATTGTTTGAACCCAAGAGTTTGAAGTTGTTGTGAGCTATGATGCCAGAGCACTCTACCAGGGATGATGAAGAGAGACTCTGCTTTAAAAAAATAAAATAAACATAATACTATTTCCAGATTATTGCTAGGTCCCTGTTTAACTGCACTGCCTCAAAGAGGCTGCCCCAGGGACCAGTACAGTGGCTCATGCCTATAATCCTAGCACTCTGGGAGACTAGGATTGAGCTCAGGAGTTCGAGACCAGCCTGAGCAAGAGACTCCAGTCTCTATTAAAGATAGAAGAACAAGCAGGGCATAGTGTTCCACACCTGCAGTTCTAACTACTTGGGAGATTGAGGCAAGAGGGTCGCTTGAGCCCAAGAGCGTGAGGTTGCTATGAGCTATGACACCACAGCACTCTAGCACCTGTAGCTCATTGGCTAGGGTACCAGCCACAGACACCGAGGCTGGCGCATTCAACCTAGCCCCAGCCTGCCAAACAATGACAAATCCGATAAAAAAACTAGCTGGGCATTGTGGTGGGTGCCTGTAGTCACATCTACTTGGGAGGCTGAGGCAAGAGAATCGCTTAAGCCCAAGAGTTTGAAATTGCTGAGAGCTGAGACCCCAAGGCACTCTACCCAGGGTAACAAATGAGACTCTGTCTCAGGAAAAAAAAAAAAAAAAGGCTGCCTCAGATACACTAAGTAGTTAAGACCTTCTGTTAGGTCTCTGATAGTGCCCTATTGTCTTTTGTCTTTCACAATATCTCCAACACCACCACTCCTCAACATAATAATTACCTTTTAAATTGTCTTCTTTTCCACTAGAGACTCTGAAGGCAGGAACCCCAATTACCTGGTCCACCGCCACAGCATCTCCAGTCACCCAGCGCAGTGCCTGGTACACAGAAGGCACTCAGATATTTGTTGAATGAATAAATGAAAAAAAAACATTCTGGGCTATCAAATTGTCACATATTTTGCTAATGACTTAGGCTGGTCTTGAACTCTTAGCCTCAAGCAATCCTCTACCTAGGTGTCCCAAAGTATTGGAATTACCAAGCTTGGCTTAGAAAGCAATTTAAATGCATGTTTTAAAAGCCTTGGAAATACACTAATCCTTCAACCCAGCAATTACATTTGCAAGAATCTGATGAAATAAATTAAATACAGGCACAACGCCTGTGGCTCAATTGGCTAGGGCGCCAGCCACGTACACCTAAGGTGGCGGGTTCGAATCCCCAGCCTGGGCCCGCCAAACAACAATGATGACTGCAACCAAATAATGGCCCGGCATTGTGGCAGGCGCCTGTGGTCCCAGCTACTTGGGAGGCGGAGGCAGGAGACTCGCTTGAGCCCAGGAGTTGGAGGTTGCTGTGAGCTGTGATGCCATAGCACTCTACCCAGGGGGATAGCTTGAGGCTCCGTATCAAAAAAATAAAAAATAAATTAAATACAGCTGTGCTCCATGGCTCATGAATGTTTGCTACTTTGGGAGGCTGAAGTTTGAGGATGGCTTTGAGCCTGGGAGTTTGAGGCTACAGTGAGCTATGATGACATCGCTGTATTCTAGCCTGGATAAAAGAGTGAGTGAGACCGTATCTCAAAAAAATATTAGAGTACCGGGTGGCGCCTGTGGCTCAGAGGAGTAGGGCGCTGGCCCCATATGCTGGAGGTGGTGGGTTCAAACCCAGCCCCGGCCAAACTGCAACAAAAAATAGCTGGGCGTTATGGCGGGCACCT